>QRDG01000898.1:0-69362 GCA_012064385.1 Puccinellia tenuiflora | reverse complement strand
GAATGGTTGGGCTGTCGTCGAGGTTTAACTTGCCTATCTGCAGCTAGCTAGCAACAGCAGCAGCACTCTGGCATCTCTCTGTTCCAATTGTTTTGCTGCTTTGGCGCATCAATCCTCACGACCTGGGAACGAGAGATTTTGAGATTGGCAACTCCATTCTCTTCTCTTTTATTTTCTTTCTTCCGAGGTTAACCATGATTAGCTAGCCAGGTAGTCCGGGAGATGGGAATTCTGCAACCATGCTAGCTCGAGGTTTGTGTTGATGACACTGACACAGGATGATAGACACACCCACCGAAGGAACGGGTGGTTCAGGTTAGGCTCATGTATTTATACGTTGTCTCGTTGGATGCTAAGCTTCTCGAACACATTGATTAGTTGCAAGTTGGATGCTACTTGATCGACCACTTCGTTTAAGAATGTGGATAGTGTGGACCGTGGACTTTTTTATTTGCCTTGCACATGGAGTAGACCACAGCAACTGTCTTGATAGTAGTATTTTTCGCAATAAAAAATTGATAGTACTTGTATGTCTGCAATTTCCTCGCCTCATAATGTAATAGCTTGATATGTGATTTCTTTGTCCAAATCTCTCTATCGTAAATAAGGCCGCTGAGAATAGAATTAATGTGCAAAATACATTCTTGAATAAGCACGCCAGTGGAGACTAAATATATGTCATTAGTGTTTGGCTGGAAATATAGCGAATTTTAGAACATGAATTGAATTATCATATTTGGGGCCAATTGGAGGACACGTCGGCGTGTTTTATATTCTATACGAACCACATACTCTACTTATGCATGGTTGTGTGCCATTTTCTCACCTCTTAATTTGGCAGGTGAAATATGTAATGCTTTATTTAGTACTCGTTAGGGTGAGCATGCCAACTATGACTAGACATACTGTAGTGATGTGCTCGGAAAAGACAATAAATTTTAAAATATGTAATAAATACTAAGTATACGACATTAATATTCTAGTCAAAATGCACTAAATTTTGGAACGACAGACATGTCACCACGCTTGGAACCAACAAGATTGTATGATGTGTCGTGAATATAAACCAACAACTGTATCGGTGCATGGATGTGGGCGGGTTTTTCGCCTCTTAAGTTAGCACATAAAACATTGTATCTCGCAAGCGTAATTACGCCAATAGAGACTAAATATACAACATTAATGTGCATAGAAAATATAGTGAATTTTCAAATATGCACATCGACTGAGACTAAATATACAACATTAATGTTACCTAAATGTGGACCTAAGAACACAAATGTATCAAACACATATGGAACCAACTGGCATATTTTTCTTGCACATAGACCACCATCGGAGTTGTTACATATAGACCACCATTGTAGTATGTTACATTTCAACATACTACAACACGAAATTATGATACATCTAGATTCTGAAAATTGAAACTACAATTGAAATTAAGATACAACACAATGCTTCACAACACTACATGAAGTATTCACCACTATTCTCGCTGACATGGTTTTGCATAAAACATTCACGATTGCGTCCATACGTAACTCGCACCAATGATGTTGGCGTACAATCTTCAGCTGAATCATATCATCGATGAAAACCATTGTTGATGCAACACTCTTACCCTTGTGTCTGATATGTGCTCGTTTACTGGGCATAAAGTCATCATGGTCGTAATGTGACATACATTTTCCTCGGCGAGAATATGATTATTGGAAAAGTATTATCAATATGCAATATATGAAGACGTGTCTCCATATATTTGATTTCAACCACTTTGTTCCACCTTGCACGCGACCTGAGAAGTTTTTGTCGTATTTCCTCTGGATTCCTTTCATGAGCCCATCTCTGAGAAAATACTTACCCAACTCAAGCGTGGTCCCAAGGACGCTGCTCATGCGGATTTCGAGGGTCGGGCGATTAGTGCAAAACACGAAAAAATAGTCCACTACCGCGAACGATTAGCAGTTGTCATTCGACCATTGGACGATTAGTGGTTTTCATCACGAGACGACGGCGCAATATACTATTGACAATATAGTATCAAGATAATAATACTAGTCAAATATCATTAAAGAAGCTTTTTAAAAAAATCTTGGATCTGGTGTATGCATATCAGATTTTTTTTTTTCGAAATGGACACACACAATCTTGTTGTATTGGGTCCTTTATTGTATCAAACAAAAGATCAATTAGAATATAGCAACCATTTTTTTTCTTTTTGGAAAATGTGGATAACCCCCACCCCATATGTCAACCATGTAGCCGGCGCAAGTTTAAAGGAGACTAGTTCAAAGCTAATTTTGTTTATAGTCTACATATCACGGCCGGCGACCACAGCGGTGAAAGGACAACTCATGTTGAAGGCAATAACAATATGTATCATTATCTGAGAAAATGTCTCATGTGTCATGTTTCCTATAAAAGCGATTGGTGAGGAAGAAAACAGCTTCAAGCACGCATGCATATCGCAAGCATGATAGATAGATAAATATACCTTCCATAGATATCTATATATCGCTTCCTGAGAAGTTGACGTGAGATTAATAAAGGAGCCAATGGAGATTCGTGGTTTAGTTGCCTGATTCCATGGGATTCTCCACGGACATATAATATAGCAGTCCAGTTCCGGTAACCTTTATTCTCGGATTATTATAAGTTCCTAACTAAAGCATAGTGCTAGAGAAGCTTCAATAATTTTGTGTGGTGATCACGATAGCCAATCACATAGTGCCATATTAGAAAAGGCTTCAATAATTCTGTGTGGCTAACTGGCGATCAATGAGATCCCAGAATGAAAAGGTTTCTGGGCCCCCCAAAAGAAAAGAAAAACGTAAAGATGAAAAGTGGTTTTGATCCAATGATGGAGTTTAGATCGAGGGAGCTAGCTCTTAAACTGCGACATTGCTGGGGTTTAGTTGTGGCCTAATTAACGACCATTTTTTGCTTCCAAAAGTCCTCCCCGGTATTTGAGTAGGTTCAATACACCAGCTTTCTCACGGTAACTCAGAAATTGAGCGAAGACCGGATAAATAAACCTGATTTCGTCCGGTCAATCACCGGTTAGACGGCGAAAGCTGCGTCTTCCAAGTCCAAGTCTCGTGTCCTCGTTCATTGTTCACACCTTCACGGCTGTCTCGTGAGTAGTCATGAGCCATGATGCATTTCGCTACGCCTCGGAGTACTATTAATTGTTCAAACTTATGACCAAGAGGTGACAAAGTTTTCAGAAAATGGCTTATCTCTGCATCACCCCACTACGGGAAACGCACAATACGCCGACGGCTTCTGCCTGTCGGCGTACGCTCATTTGCCGTCGGCGTACACATACGCCGACGGCGGCCGTCGGCGTATGGCCGTCGGCGTAGCGGCCCGTCGGCGTACGCCCTCATACGCCGACGGCAATGGCATTGCCGTCGGCGTATGAATGCAAAAATTTTTAATTTTTTGAACTTTTTTTAACTTTTTTTTCTATTTCGAAATTTCTAACTCAGCTACATACTAAATCTCTAATTACATATTTAATCATAGGTCAAAGTACTTACGCTGGTCAAAGTTCCCGTTCGGTCACCCATCCTCAAATTGCTCCAGCCCAAGCACGCTTAACCTTTGAGTTCCTTCATTGTTAGCTTTCAAATAAGAAATGATAACTTACTGATACTTATATCATATCAATCATGTTAACCCCTGATTTAGGATGTTATACTTTTTCATTGTTTAAATTTAGAAATTCATTTGAATAAGTAACAATAATTGTAAAATAGTATATATTTTTAATAAATGAAAAAATGAAATTATTTTTACTTTTATTTCCTTTTTACATTTAACATGGAATAATTCATATCTTTAATTCTGTTAATCGAAATTTAAAAAAAATGTCTATGTCAATTAGAAAACTGTGAGGAATTCAAATATAACATCTATATCATCATTGTTGCCAAAAAAATTCCAAATTATTTTATAAATATCATTTTCCATTTTTTAAGTGTAAAAAATGACTTTTTAATTAAGCAAGTAACAAACATATGTTACAAAATGTCATGTGCACGGTGAAAAAGATTTTATGGATGTCATATTTGGATTCCTCTCATTTTTCTAATCGATTTAGACATTTAATTTGTTAAATTCTGATTTACGAATTTAAAGATATGAATTATTTCATATTAAATGGAAAATAGAAAAAAGTATACGCCGACGGCATTGCCGTCGGCGTATCAAATGTAAAAAATTGAAAAAGTATACGCCGACGGCTGCCGTCGGCGTATCAAATGTAGAAAATTGAAAAAGTATACGCCGACGGCTGCCGTCGGCGTATCAAATGTAGAAAATTGAAAAAATATACGCCGACGGCAAAATCTACGCCGACGGCCAAAATCTCTAGGCCGACGGCAATGCCGTCGGCGTAGCTAAAAAAAGAAAAAAAGATCTCGGTTGGCCTGATCGGGGTCTACGCCGACGGCCCCGACATTTGGCCGTCGGCGTATGTCCTGGCCGTCGGCGTTTTGTGGATTTCCCGTAGTGCCCCCGGCCTTCCCGCTAGAATGAAACATACTCTCGCTGCATATATTGCAGAGCGTTTTGCGCTGCTTGGCTTGGGGAATATCAATTATCAAACAACTAGAAATTAGTACGTTTAGAGAAAGTGTGTTAGAGTATAAGAAGGCACCAATATATTACCAGGTAAACAAATTCCATGGTACACAGCCATGTCAGAAATTGAAGGGAACAATTTATTTTTTCTCCGAAAGGTTTCGATTTTCCTGGCTTATATAAAAATCCGGCATATGGTTATAATGACAAAAGGGTTGACAGGAAGAACTTATCTTCGTATATGTAATTTTTTGCTGAAATGAATTTTGTATTTTGGGCTACACAAAAATGACAAATTTGATCTACATATTTTCAACTATTTTGTATCTTCACATTTGTATTCTTTGTGTAGATCACGAATGATAAAGGTATTTCTACGAAACTTGTGTTGTACATAGTAGATGCGTAAAAGTACCATATGAAAATAATAAGACATTTCAAAAATAGGTTTCGATTTTTTAAGGGTTCCATGGAGCTCGGGTAGTAATAGCAATTTTCGGATATATTCAGACTATAAGGAATTGGATAACTTATTTGTGTTGAGTTGGAGGAGAGAGAATAGCATAGAGAATAGAAGCATGAGTAGGTTAAGAGTCGGGTGGATAGATGTTAATAAAGTAATTCATGTTTATAGCTAACCACTATACATGTTGGCTATTACGTTGGATATAGATGACATGATAGTAGATTATAGCCAGCGGTTGGCTATATTGTTATCCTTGCTCTAATGTCGATGTTTGAGTATTCCCAAGAGATACCAATTGGCAGGCCATGGGAAAATGTAGAATACATTTTCTAGCGCTCCCCTTGTGAATGCCTAAGGCTACTCACAATGGAAGTAACATAGACTAATAAATATCATTCATATGATGCTAACCTATGTTACTAACTTGACAGTGCATGGCATCATAGAGGTAGTACCATAAAAGTCCTCAATTATTAGCTTGTAGAGTCATTCTTTGTTGGGGTGTGTTATGTTATGACAACATAATATGTTACCACAATACACTAAATTTTATCATTTAATGACATGGCATGTCACTCAGATTCCTATTTGACAATGCACATGGTTATATGTTGTCACATATGTTACCTCCATTATGAGAGGCCTATGGTATCTTTAGTTTCCATGGGAGTATTAAAAGAACAGTCACTATTATTTGGTTCATTTCTTTGTAATTGCCTCTTCCATTCATGTGATTTCCAAAATGCATGAATGTTAAAAAACACATGATTGCAGTGACATTGCTAAACCATGCAAGATTCAATTAACTTGCACCAAGTTTTACTGATTGCACCCTAATTTTTTTATTTTGAAGAGGTTTGGTTGCTGATGACGGAATTGATGAGAGTGTTTCTCCCTCAACTACGCCAACAAGCACTCTTGATAGCCTGAAAGGAAAATAATATATGGAATAGGTTGAGCCTCCAAGAGTAGAGTATGTAGAAGTGGAAGTTTTTTCCCCACGAGGGTGACTCGTGGGTTTAATATCGAACTCTTAGGGAATCAGTAGTGGGGATTTTATCTCTTAGTCCTTCTCTAGATTTCCTGCAAACAAAGTAGATTGCTTTGTGCCCTCAACCTCACCAAGTGGTTGTCAAGCACAAGGTGTGAGAATGATATTAAGATAATAATGAATGCAAAACAGTAAATAAATATGCAATGGTGGTAAGTAGTAATGCAAGGATGATAGTAATGATGATGGATGATATTTTTGGGGTTTTTATATGTGTATGCAATGAATAAAAGTGTTTTTGTATTTTCTGATTTTAAAATGGCTGAATGTAGAAAATGATTAAAAGTGGTTGGAAAGTTGTTTCTTATGATTAAAAATGGACCGGGGTTCATGGTTTCACACATGCACTCTCTCTTTAATATAGTGTGGCAAATAAGTAGACATAGGATTAACATATGAGATTGCAAACAAGTTTAATGACATGTTACTAATTATATGGGCATCACGTCCTAACATAGAGACCTTTTGATTATTAGTCTCACTTATACTCCACCAAGATGCGAACTAAATCATAACACCTCAGTAATTAAGATGACTCAGAGTATAGCCTTAAGATTAATGACATGAAGTGAAAATAAGAACATGCTGGATCTAGTCATAGGTAGAGGCTTGTCACTCCTCATACCTTGCAACATGATATTTTGGTTTATCCCTAGTGAGGCAACAAAGTAAGGTAAACACCCAATGGATCGCGATATTAAGTTGTCAGCTTATCACATCACCACCCCCGTTACTCCAACTAATGCACACGTTCCCCCTCACACGCTCCCATAAACATGCTTGATCAAAACAAGGATACAAGAACGGGGTACATAATATGCATCTATTTTCATAACTGAAATAAACATTGCAATCTCAACATATATTAACTCACAAAAAGATCCACCACAAAGGTAATACAACGATGACCGTAATCATGTTCAGCAGCTCATACGGTTCTAATTGGTGAAGCTCAAGAGAGATATACATATGCTACTGCCACAAACCCATAGTCCAGAGGTGGACTACTCCCTCTTCATCATGGAGACGGTGGAGATGTCGATGGAGAAGAAGGAGACCCCTCCGGCAGCGCTCCGCCGGAGTTTCCCCCTCCAATCTGCAGCCTTCTGGTCTCTGTTTCTTGTTTCTCTCGTGTGGCGGCTCTCTCCTCAAAAAACGTCGGGGGGCTCTTTATATAGGCGTTTTTAGGTCACGAGAAAGCTTCAGGAAGAAGGATCGTCGCAAACGGGGCCACAAGGGCGAAAAGAGGTGGGCCCATGCGGCCCCTGTACCTGGCTGCGTGGGGCACCCTCTTTTGCCCCTCCGGCCTCCGTTCGCTTGCTTATTTCACTCCTAGGTCTTCCTCCTTCCAAAATAATGATCCCCGTAAATTTGCAGCTCATTATGACGTCGTTAAGGCCCTGAAATAAATAAGGAAAGAAATAGGGGTTTTCTGCCTGTGCAGGATTAATTCCATAAAAAGGGGAAATCATTATTAATTACCAAAAATCATTAAATAACAGTAATATACCCCTTATATGATGCAAATATGAATGGAATACAAGTATTATTGTGCAAAGTTCATGTATGCATTTTACATGCATCAACATCCCCAAGCTTAACTCATGCTCGTCCTCGAGTATGAAAGTGATAAAACTAATATGAACTTTGCAATATAATAGCAACATGGATATAAAAGATGATTGCTACTGCTACATAAAGTCAAATGATTCATTAATTCAAAGAAGTAGCAATATGCAAACAGTTTATAAAGTGATATCAACTATTCAATGCAAGGATGTTCAATGATAGTTCACAAAGTGTAACATAAAAGATAGTAATATGGACCACAAGTATGCAATATGATAAGTAAGAACATCCTACATTGGTCATAGAGTTAAGATGAAAAACTGAATATAAAAGGTGGACACTTTGGAAAAGATATATAAATGAGTAGAGGTAAAACATGCATAAGTTACAATAAATAGAAATTTCACAATGCATATTGACAGTAGTTACTTGCAACATATATTTATTAGTAGCATAAAGAGGGTTCTTATTACCTCCTCTTTTATAATAGTTGCAAGTAGAAGAAATTAATTCATCCATAGAATCACAAGGATCATTCAACTTAGATAATATAGGCACATAAAGAGGATCATTAAATTTATTTTGGAATTCATTAGCATGCTTCCCTCTTTCAAAATAATTATTAAGATCAATATAAAGTTTAATATCATGGTTGCAACAAATATTTGGAACTAAAGATAATTGCAAACCACATAAGTATTTCTCAACATAAGCAAATTTCTCCTCCATGGTGTAACTAGGAGAATTTAAGAACAAAGTAGGACTCTCATGAGTAAGAGTATCATCACAAACTGCAAGTATATCATTTTTATCCTCACATAAATTTGTAACAACTTCTAAACATTGAGGATTATCAATAAGCATAGGACCATCATCTAAAGCATTATCATATAGCATATTTAAACAACACTCCTCATTATCATCTATAAGTTCACTAGTAGCATCATTAAAAAGTAAAGGAGCATTATTAGTTTCATCATAATAGCATGGGTTATCATATAGGACCATAGAATTTTCAGTTTGACACTCATCATAACATGGGTTCTCATAAATAACAAAAGATTTTTTAGTTTGAGTGCTACTATCAAATGTTGATGGTGGAGTTGGGAGATCCAACTCTTCCCCAAGCTTAGGTTGGGACATATCCATTTCAATCTCCTCTTCACATTCTTCCTCTTCCAAGCTTATGTTTTCATCATCCTCTTCCTGCAAAATATTAGTACTTTCCATGGAAGCAAGAATTCTTTCTTTAACATAAACATTGTCACTAAATTCTTTTTTACAAAGTTGGAGAATAATAGAAATGTGTCCTTTCAGTACACGAGCTTCATGACTAGTTGCAAAAAAATTATCAATAAGAAAGTCTATTTCATGGGCTGCAACATAAGCAATATATTTCTCAACTTGTTCTATATCAAGGCATGAAAATTTATTTTCACGATAACAAGCAATTAGAGGATCACTGTTGTGCTTACATTGATAGGGAGAGTGTTTATAGTCTTTTCTAAAGCAGCAAGTTACATCATGTAATTCACAAAACTCAATAGCCATATCATTGAGATGTTCAAGTAATTCAAGCATTCTATTTCCTTCTTTGGTTGATCGATATTCATAGTAAGCTCCCATAGTTTTGACATAACCATTAGGTATAGAGATTCCAGAAAGTTTCTCCATATTTTAACACACATTCTTTTTTGGGGTTTTTGTGATTATAAATGAAAAACTGAAAGTAAAATGATACTAAACAATGCAAACCAAAATAACAAATGCAACACACAATACAAAACTAAAAATAAAATATGCAAACCGAAATCTAAATATGATATGCAAGACAATAACAAAACAAAATAAATTGCTTGAAGGTAAAGATGGACAAGATGATGCTCACATAGGTGCAACCTCCCCAAGCTTAGGTTTTAGCACAAGTTGATGATGAAGTTGACTTTGTTGTGATATCCTTCGATAAAACCTTCCAGCTATGATTCTCCGGCAACGGCGCCAGAAAAAACACGTGATGACGGAATTGATGAGAGTGTTTTTCCCTCAACTACGCCAACAAGCACTCTTGATACCCTGAAAGGAAAATAATATATGGGATAGGTTGAGTGAGAGTGCATGGTTGCCCCCATGTGTTGTTTTGGTAATTAATGACAATCTCTATGGACTAATGTGTGCTTTGAGTTATATTTGTAGTGTTGGTCCATAAGGAATGCTTGTACTCCATATGTTGGAGTCAAGGCTAAAATAAGAAGATTATATGTTGATCAAGGCTATGTGCAAATTGATCAACATAGAAGATAAGGGCATGTGAAGATATGCGAAAGAGTGTCTCTCCCATATTGGTGTATGGGGGAGCAATATGCGAGGCTTCACCGAGCGGAGCGTAATCAAGAAAGGTGATCCACTTGAGTGGAGATCAAGATCGTGATCATCTACCTCAAGTGGAATGCGTAAGGCAAAGAAAGGTGATCCACTTGATAGGAGATCAAGATCGTCATCATCTAGCTCAAGTGGAATGCGCAAGGCAAAGAAAGGGATCCACTTGAGAGGAGACCAAGATCGTCATCATCTAGCTCAAGTGGAATGCGCAAGGCAAAGGTGTGATCTTGATAGGGTTTCTATTTTACTGATCTCGCGGTGTAGTTGGGAGACTGGGTTTTTAGGATAGGTAATCGTACTATCAAGAGGGGCTCTCAAGTGAGCTTTAGCGTATCGGTCGTAAAGAGCTCAAACCTTTGCATTCTTGCATTCTTGCAATCATCAATATTGGTTCTTATTTGGCTCTTATTGTGGTGTGGTCTTGGTGCTTGTCTTTCTTGTAATGACAAGACCAAGTTCACCGAAAACGGAATTCGTTGCATCGTCTATTGCGTTTTCGGTGGTGGAGATTTTGCCGATTCACTAGTGAGGAAAGGTTCACACTTTCCCACCCATACCAAAATCTCCATTGCCTATTCTTATGTGACTTATATATATATATATGAGGTTTTAGAGCTTGTCTTGATCTTCAATACAAGCTCAAGTTCATCAAAAACGGATTTCGTATGAAATACTTATTGCGTTTTTGATTTTGGGGGTTTACCGGTTATTCATTTAGAGAGTGATCTAGCATTTCCCCATTTGGTTTTACCCTCCCATGTTGGACAATGATGTTTCTATGCATAATCTTGTAGTGCTCGTTGTGGTGATTCCAACGAGCCCAAGATCATTGAAAACGGAGTCCGGATACAAAAGTTATTGCATTTTCAGTATCGAACGTTTTGCAGTTTGGCCAGCCTTACCGGGCTCAAGGCCGGGGTCAAGGCCGGCCGCCTCTGAGCACCTGCCCAGCCTCCACCACTGCGAGGCCAGCCTAGGCCGGGCTCAAGGCCGGCCTCCCTGTAGTTTGGCCAGCCTAGGCCGGCCCCAAGGCCGGCTGCGTCGGGCACCTGCCCGGCCTCCAAACACTGCCAGGTCGGCCTAGGCAGGGCCCAAGGCTGGCCTCTCTACGCGTGAATATTCCATGCCGGCCTTGGGGCTGGCTTCTCTGCGCATGCAAGAAAACCCCTTCAAACGGTCACTTTTCCCCACCCTTTAAAAGGGGTTGTCTTCTACCTTTTGAGTAGAACTCTTGAGCACGTTTTTCCCTCTCTCTCCTCCATTGTTGCAAGAGCTCAAAACACATAGATCTCCCAATCCCTCCACCCAAACTCGTTGATCTTTGGAGGATTGAAGGAGAAGGCCTAGATCTATTATTCCACCAAACCATATCTCCTCTAAGTGAGGAGAACATCTTTGATTTGGGTCTCGGAGTTGCTTTGTGTTTTCTCCTTGTTCTTCCTCTTAAATCCCTCCATAGCATTAGTTGCTTTGGTTGGATTTCGGAGAGAAGGACTTGACCACTTAGTGTGTTCTTGCCATTGCATTGGTTGCATCGGTTTGAGTTCTCCATGGTGATTCGTGGAAAGTGAAGTTGAGAAGCTTGTTACTCTTGGGTGCTTGGGTGCCCTAGAGCTTGTTCCTCTAGGGCACGTTGGTACCCTAGACGGTTGTTGATTTGTCGGAGTCTTGGTGGCTCACGGGATTTGTTGGGAGCCTCCAATTGTGGAGTGTGGCCCAACCTTGTTCGTCTCGGAGCTTTGGTAGCTACGAAGACATTGCCGGGAGCCACCAATTGAGTTGTGGTGTGTGCCCCGGCCTTGGCGCATCAAGTCTTGGCGGCTCGGTGTATTTGGTGAAAACCCTCCAACTTGTGGAGTGAGCTTCATCCTTGTAAAGGTTCTAGTTGTCAACCTCAACGGCAACATAGTGACAAGTGCCTCGCCATATTGGTGGTAAGACACAACGGAGATACGGTGTGCCATATCAAGGCTACTCGGTGTTTCACATTGGTGAACACCGCGCCGCTCCAACGGAGATTAGCTTCCATTGGGAAGTGAACTTCGGGATAAATCATCATCTCCAAGTGCCTCGGTATTTCTATATCCGAGTTTCTTACTTATGCTATTTACTTTGTGATAGCCATAGAGTCTAAAGTTATATATCTTGCTATCACCTAGTTGATTATATTGCTTAGCATAAGTTGTTGGTGCACATAGGTAAACCTAGCTAGTTTAGGTTTTGGCTTGATAAATTAAACGTTAGTTTTATTCCGCATTTATTCAAGCCTTAACCGTAATAATTTTAAATCGCCTATTCACCTCCCCCCCCCCTCTAGGCGACATCCGTGTCCTTTCATTGAGCCTCCAAGTGCAGAGTATGTAGAAGTGGAAGTTTTTTCCCCGCGAGGGTGACTCGAGGGTTTAATATCGAACTCTCGGGGAATCAGTAGTGGGGATTTTATCTCCTTGTCATTCTCTAGATTTCCTGCAAACAAAGTAGATTGCTTTGTGTCCTCAACCTCACCAAGTGGTTGTCAAGCACAAGGTGTGAGAATGATATTAAGATAATAATGAATGCAAAACAGTAAATAAATATGCAATGGTGGTAAGTAGTAATGCAAGGATGATAGTAATGATGATGGATGATATTTTTGGGGTTTTTATATATGTATGCAATGAATAAAAGTGTTTTTGTATTTTCTGATTTTAAAATGGACTGAATGTAGAAAATGCTTAAAAGTGGTTGGAAAGTTATTTCTTATGATTAAAAATGGATCGGGCTTCATGGTTTCACACATGCACTCTCTCTTTAATATAGTGTGGCAAATAAGAATACATAGGATTAACATATGAGATTGCAAACAAGTTTAATGACATGTTACTAATTATATGGGCATCACGTCCTAACATAGAGACCTTTTGATTATTAGTCTCACTTATACTCCACCAAGATGCGAACTAAATCATAACACCTCAGTAATTAAGATGACTCAGAGTATAGCCTTAAGATTAGTGACATGAAGTGAAAATAAGAACATGCTGGATCTAGTCATAGGTAGAGGCTTGTCACTCCTCATACCTTGCAACATGGTATTTTGGTTTATCCCTAGTAAGGCAACAAAGTAAGGTAAACACCCAATGGATCGCGATATTAAGTTGTCAGCTTATCACATCACCACCCCCGTTACTCCAACTAACGCACACGTTCCCCCTCACACGCTCTCATAAACATGCTTGATCAAAACAAGGATACAAGAATGGGGTACATAATATGCATCTATTTTCATAACAGAAATAAACATTGCAATCTCAACATATATTAACTCATAAAAAGATCCACCACAAAGTTAATACAACGATGACCGTAATCATGTTCAGCAGCTCATACGGTGCTAATTAGTGAAGCTCAAGAGAGAGAGAGAGATACATATGCTACTGCCACAAACCCATAGTCCAGAGGTGGACTACTCCCTCTTCATCATGGAGACGGTGGATATGTCGATGGAGAAGAAGGAGACCCCTCCGACAGCGCTCTGCCGGAGTTTCCCCCCTCCAATCTGCAGCCTCCTGGTCTCTGTTTCTTGTTTCTCTCGTGTGGCGGCTCTCTCCTCGAAAAACGTCGGGGGGCTCTTTATATAGGCGTTTTTAGGTCACGAGGAAGCTTCAGGAAGAAGGATCGTCGCAAACGGGGCCACGAGGGCGAAAAGAGGTGGGCCCACGCGGCCCCTGTACCTGGCCGCGTGGGGCACCCTCTTTTGCCCCTCCGTCCTCCGTTCGCTTGCTTATTTCGCTCCTAGGTCTTCCTCCTTCCAAAATAATGATCCCCGTAAATTTGCAGCTCATTATGACGTCGTTAAGGCCCTGAAATAAATAAGGAAAGAAATAGGGGTTTTCTGCCTGCGCAGGATTAATTCCATAAAAAGGGGAAATCATTATTAATTACCAAAAATCATTAAATAACAGTAATATACCCCTTATATGATGCAAATATGAATGGAATACAAGTATTATAGTGCAAAGTTCATGTATGCATTTTACATGCATCAGTTGCACGCAAAAAAAAATCCTTTCAAATGTATTGCAAATAAATCCTTAGGAAAATTTCTACAGCCATCAATTATGTCAAAGGAACTAGAAAGGAAAAAAAAAATGCAAACCTCCAAAGTTTTAGTGAAAATCCAAACAATCAAAAAGGAAAAAAATCCAATGGGAACATTTTATATTAGCTAGTTTTTGCTTTCCCTACCTTACGTGCGTAATGGAAAGCAAAACCAAAACAGTAAAATGGTAAAAAAGTATGGAAGTAATCGTGTTCATTCAGGTACGCGGTTTTCATTGCTTACCATGGGCGTGTATTTGGGAAGTTTATTGTGCTACATTAATTTGGGTAGTATTAAGATCCATGAGGATGCAGTAGATGAACCTACAAAATTATCTTTCGTCAACTACTATTTATCTAAAATCTTTGACAAATCTCATAGCCGTCGAGGAGGACTGGGCACATATTCGCTGCCACGTGGAACAACTTGTATCCATCAGTTTCCGCATTTCTTCGCTATTAAAAATTTCTCATAAGGCCGAGAGAAAAAGGTTGGACGGTAGGAACTTATCTTTGCCGGTTACCTATTTTCATTGCTCACCACAGGCGTCAATCCAAGGCGTTTTAATGTACTTTATTAATTTGGGTAGTATCAAGATCCACGAGGATGCTACAAGACCCTACAATATTCACTTTCACAAACGACAAGATGGATCAAATCTAAATCTTGAGAAAGCTCATAACGGATGGGAGGAGCGGGCACATGTTCTCTATATGTGGGGGAAATTTGTATTCATCCATTTCAGTGTTTCCTCGATTATTAAAAAATCCGCATAAGGTTGAGGGAAAAAGGTTGGACGATAGGAACTTATCTTCGGCGGTTACCTAGTTTTCATTGCTCACCACCGACGTAAATCCAATGTGCATTAATGTGCTTTGTTAATTTGGGTAGTATGAAGATCCACAAGGATGCTCAATAGAGAACCCTACAATATTATCTTTCATGAATTACAAGTGGGATCAAATCTTGAGAAAGCTCATAACCAATGGGAGGAGCGGGCACATGTTCTCTGCCATGTGGGGGCAATTTGTATCCATCAGTTTCCGTGTTTCCTCGATTATTAAAAAGTTTGCATAAGGTTGCGGAAAAAGGTTGGACGATAGGAACTTATCTTTGACGGTTACCTGGTTTTCATTGCTCACCACCGACATAAATCCAAGGCGCTTTAATATGCTTCGTTAATTTGGGGTAGTATGAAGATCCACGAGGATGCTCAATAGAGAACCCTACAACATTATCTTTCATGAACGACAAGTGTGATTAAATCTTGAGAAAGCTCATAACCGATGGGAGGAGCTGGCACATATTCTCTACCATGTGGAGGCAATTTGTATCCATCCGTTTCCTCGATTATTAAAAAGTTATCATAATGTTGTGGGAAAAAGGTTGGACGATAGGAACTTATCTTCGTCGGTTACCTGGTTTTCATTGCTCACCACCGACGTAAATCCAAGGCGCTTTAATATGATTCATTAATTTTGGGTAGTATGAAGATCCACGAGGATGCTCAGTAGAGAACCCTACAATATTATTATCTTTCATGAACGACAAGTGTGATCAAATCTTGAGAAAGCTCATAACCGATGGGAGGAGCTGGCATATGTTATCTGCCATGTGGAGGCAATATGTATCCATCCGTTTCCGCGTTTCCTCGATTATTAAAAAGTTAGCATAAGGTTGAGGGAAAAAGGTTGGACTACAGGAACTTATCTTTGACGGTTACCTGGTTTTCATTGCTCACCACCGACGTAAATCCAAGGCGCTTTAATATGGTTCGTTAATTCTGGGTAGTATGAAGATCCACGAGGATGCTCAGTAGAGAACCCTACAATATTATTATCTTTCATGAACGACAAGTGTGATCAAATCTTGAGAAATCTCATAGCCGATGGGAGGAGCTGGCACATGTTCTCTGCCATGTGGAAACAATTTGTATCCATCTATTTCCGCGTTTCCTCGATTATTAATAAGTTAGCATAAGGTTGAGGGAAAAAGGTTGGACGATAGGAACTTATCTTCGTCGGTTACCTTGATTTCATTGCTCACCACCAACGTAAATCCAAGGCGCGTTCGCTTTAATGTGCTTCATTAATTTGGGTAGTATGAAGATCAACGTGGATGCTCAATAGACAAGACTACAATATTATCTTTCATGAATGGCAAGTATGATCAAATCTTGAGAAAGCTCATAACCGATGGGAGGAGCGGGCACATGTTCTCTGCCATGTGTAATAATTTGTATCCATCAGTTAATTTGCGCTTTTCCTTGCTCTTTAAAAGTGTTAGCATAAGGCTAACGACAAAAGGTTGAACGGTAGCGAAACTCATCTTCGTCGGTTACCTAGCTTAGGACAAAAGATTGGACTGTAGGAACCTAACTTTGTACGTCAGCCGGTGTTCATTGCTCACCACATGTGTAAATCCAAGGTTTTAATGCAATTTTCATTAATTTAGGCAATATCAAGATCCGCGAGGATGCGCAGTAGAGAACCCTACACTATTCACTTTTATGAACGACGAATGGGTTCAAACCATGCAGAAAAATCTCATACTTTCGTTGAATCACAAAATGCTACTATTATTTTTATTACACGGAAATGCCTAACATGCGCGCGCCTGAAAATACCACAAAGTATTGACGAAAAATATAGAGACCCCCGTAAAAATACTTACCAATGAAAATGAAGGGACCAGAGACTGTATTAATTTTTAAATAAAGCGGCTGGATGCGGGCTCGTAGAGTCGGAAGGGGGTACTTTTGTCTCCATGCAAATTAATTAAGGTCTCTCTATCAAACCCTATCTACAGCTGCTATATACATGGACCAGACAGATACATACAACCTCCGCCGCAAAAAACCACCGTCGGCCACGCAACCCCCAAACGGGCAAACGGCCAAAACACTCTCTGCCTAGCTATATACAGTACATTGAAAAAACTGGACCGCCCAATGGACGAGCTAGCTGAAGACAAAACTACATGGAGAAGTGACAAAGAACAAGTAGAGGTTCCGATACGTCCCAACACAGATTTTGTCTCGTACGCTCGCAAAACACCAAGAGCAAAAATCTGTTGGCCATCCAAATCCCCGGTGGCCAGAGGGGACGTACGTACGCCGGGGAACACCAGCTCGCCGGCCGGAAAGGGCAGTCGTCGCTCGCCACTACATGCATGATTTGCCTTTGTACGTGCCGCTATTTGGGCTTCCTTCCCCGGCCGCAGCCCCGCCGCCGGCGTGAGCAGCGGGAGCTCTACTCTTTTCTTTTTTCATTAAAAAAGAAAGGGGGGAAAACAAAACACACTTCAAAGTTACAACAACACAGCTAGCCTTAGACTAGACCGGTCCAATGCGCCCTCAAAGATTCAAACGGATGAGAAGGCACACTCATTTAAGATTGATGTTCTATGGTGATGCAAGTTTGTTAGCAGGGTGTTATATGTGTTTTTGCTGACGTGGCGTAGTATTTAATAAAAAGAGATGGTGAGGTTGTTAGCCCAATCATATGCATAAGTTAATGCATTGAACTAGTTGTTTGTCAATATTTTATTACTCATATAATAACGTGTTAACCAACTATGCATTGACATAAACCTTAGAACAAGTACAATAAGCTAGGTCCAGTTAACAGGATGTAAGGTTTTAAATAATATATTTGTGCTTATATGGAGGAGAGATAATAGAGGAAAGAATGGAAGCTGACTCTAATGCAAGAGTCAACTGCAGCACATGCTCCTAGACACACTTTGTGAGAGTAGAAGATGAGCCAACTATTAATAAAGTAGTCCATATTTATAGCCAACTATTATACGTGTTAGCTATTAGGTTGGTTCACTAATAGACAAAAGGCTTTCTGTCCGGAGCTTTAGTCCCGGCTGTGTTTGGGCCTGGGACTAATGTAGAATTAGTCCCAATTTAAACGTTTCAAACATGAATTTTAGTCCCGGTTCAAACATGAATTTTAGTCCTGGTTAGAGATACCAACGGGGGTTGCGGCACCTTTAGTCCCGGATTGTATCTCCAACCCGGATTAAAGATAGACCTTTAGTCCCGGTTGGAGCCACCAACCCGGACTAAAGGTTTTTGGAAAAAATCAGAATTCTTGCCTGTCATGCCTACCCCCCCCCCCCCCCCCCCAACGAAAATGATAAAAACTCCAAATTTTAAAATCCTTTGACATGCCTGTACCTCACGCAACTTACTTTTAGGGAAAATTGAAAACTTTGAATTTTGACTTTTTTTGCAAAAAAAAAGTTGATTTCTCGGTAAAATGGCAATAACTTTTACGTACGAACTCGAAAAAATTGTGTAATATATCAAAATGTTCAGCGCGAAAATCTGAATCCGCCCAAGACTGCCAAAGGCCGTTTGGGATTTTTTAGATTTTCTAAATTTCAAAGGGAACTATGAAAGCAGGAAGATTTAAGTTTTTGCCGGAAATTCAAATTATTTTTATTTTTTATTTTTTTCGAATTAATAATTGATTTCTGCATAAATATTATTATTACTTAATCATTGTTGTTTATGTTCATATAGGTTTGGAATTTTAAAAATAATATCATGTGACATCAAAGACTAGGGAATAATAAGATTGATAGCATAATATTATCAAGATGTTATCACTGCAATCTTGGAAGCTAATTGGGAAGGAACTCAAAAGTTAAGCGTGCTGCGGATGGAGCAGTGTGAGGATGGGTGACCGACCGGGAAGTTTGACCACGAGTATGCACTTTGACTTGAGATTAGGGGTGATTCGAGATCTTGGGATTATGGGTGATTCGAGATTAAACTCACAAAAAATTCAAAGATTCGAAATATAAAAAAATCAAAAAATTCAAAAAAAAAAAAGGTTTGTCCGGGTTGGTGTTACCAATCGGGACTAAAGGTCCTCCAGCCCGAGCGCACAAGCGCAGCCACGTGGAGGGCTTTTAGTCCCGGTTTGTGACCAAGTGGGACTAAAGGCTCCGTCCTTTGGTAGTCCTGATTGGACCAACCAGGACTAAAGGCCCTTCCCAACCGGGACTAAAGGCCCTTTTTCTACTAGTGGTTATAGATGACATGACACTATGTTATAGCCAACACCCAGCTATATTATTGTCCTTGCTCTTATGAGCATCAACGAAGAATTATATATGTACATCCCATTACAAATTCATGCCATGCTGAAATCTAATGCGAATGTGGCGGATGAAAAGTGTGCATCTCATTCAAAATTCATGTATCTTTTAAATTCAAGGCATCAAATTTGTGTCTTCTTTTGTAGATTCTCAAGATGAAAACTACACATCTCATTCAAAATTCATGGTCCTTTGAATTTTTAAATGAATTAAAAATGTATATCTCATTTGAGAAGTGCCTTCTCTTGAATTTGGTTTTTTTACGAATGAAAAGTGTACATCTCATCTTAGTTTATGCCCTTTGAGGGTTCACAACAAATGTAAAGTGTACATATCATTTATACTTCACGCCATCAAAAATCATTAGGAAACCAACATCATAAGGTTGAACGTTCCCTACAGCCAAATATGTTTATGGCTTAGATACTCTGTGGCTAAGAGACCTAGATTTTGGTTAGTTACTTGTTGGGAAGGAGAGACTAAGGGGGGATTTATATGAATTGGAAGAGAACGATAACGAGTCTTTCAAACGTAGGTGGTTACTCATCAAGGAAGATAAATGGGAGGTGGAGATTAGTGATCGAGGGATGCAACCTTGCATGGGTAGTATGATGGAGTTGAAAGATGAGTGTTTAATGGCGTGACGTTCTTCTAGAGACACAGACAGAGTGGGTGGCATAGACTTAGACTACTCACAGTGTGAGTAACTTACCTAGTAACATACATGCCACCTAAGCATAAAAGAGGATGTGACAGCTAATAAATGAGGAGAGAGACAAATAAAGTAACATAGCTAGTTACTGTAACATCACATATTTCAATACAAAATGACTCTACACCCTAATAAATATGACACCACACATATGTTACTACCCAATATGGAGGTAGTAACATGGATTTAGGCATGTGCATTGTATCTTAGCACGTTATCATAGGAGTATCTAATTTAATGATTTTGGGCTCATGCATGAATGTGATTGGGCTAGCACAATTTTTTGCCTATGGCCACATGCAAAGGTTGTATGTTAGCTAAGCTACAACCTCACCCTCTCTCTCTCTTCATTAACTAGCATGCCACATCAGCAAAATTACTATGAACCGTGCTAAGAGACTTGCATTGGCATAGGCCTTAGTAACATATGCATGTTACTAGTCTATGTTACTCCCCATTGTGAGTAGCCTTATGAGAATGCATCATAATATTGTATTGAATGCAAGTTTTCATTATCGATTTATACATCAATTACAATGACTCGAAAGCTCATAATTGCACCAATAAAAAACATGTTGCTTCGCCTAAAGTTCATAAACCACCAATTAGTGTGATGGAAAAAGATCGTATCAATTCCACTAGTCTGAAGATGTTTTGGTTCAACAACAAAATCAGCCAACATACATAGATCGTCTTTTTTTACTTTCTTTTTTTATTGCTCTGCACCCCTCTCTCCCCGTTTTTGTTTATTTACCTTTTGTTGGTCACATGGATACCACAATAAAGTCTTGTATGCCGCATGACCTTTTCACTAAGATTAGCCAACAATGGTTGTGTTTTGTTTAGGACCTACGTTGTGAAACTCCCCTACTCGTTTTTGTGTTGGGATGCTATGATATGAAATGGGAGCCATGGAAAAAATCTATGGGACTTTTTTTGAGAAAATGGGCAATGGAAAGGAAGTGCACCAGAAGGTATCTTATTGTCTTTGATCGGTGGTTCATCAGGGATGACATATAGAAGGGGAAAAGGTGACGTCAACTGGTGTTGAAAGTGGGATGATATAAAGGGGACGAGATGCAATGGGGCGACACATAGTTATGGATGCGTAAGAAGTTAGTGTGACATAGATGAACCTGCCACCGAGTAACAATTTATTAACCCAATTTTCATTGGAGGTACTTAATTATGAAATGCTTGGTTTGTTTCTTTGACCGCAATTTACAAGCTGCGGATTTTCAAGCCTCAAAACAATAAATTTGAACTATAAAATTCTCAAACTTTACTTCCAACACCAAAACTAGTGAAATACCCATCACATCCTAATTTTATTTTTCATGTATTCTTTAATTTCTTATGTTCGTCTCCCCTCTAGTCATCTCCTTCCTCTTTATTCCATTCTTCCACTGATTCCACAATGAGCAGAATAAAGTCTCATCCACCGCATGCACTGTTCACCATGACTATACACCGCCCTTTTTCTCCAAGTCGACATCCATTTTCTCGGACCCATAAACAATATGTCTCCTCAACTACTCAATTTAGTTTCAGTTAGGATCTTATGATATGAATATGAGCACTGGGAATGAGTTATGGGATTTTGTTGAACAAATGTGCAAAAAAATGAATGGGTGAAGAAGGTATCATATTGACTTTGGTCCGTTACTTAATGAGAAGTAGGAACTAAAGGGAACAATGAATAAGAAACATAAGATGACACATATAGTGAAGAGAGGAGGTGAAAGGGGAAATAATATTGGTGGCTATGAGTTGTAAATAGCGGGGAGATGTGTAGTTGGAGACTCAGACAAAGATGTGGAGAATGGACATAAGTGGATGCAAGTTCTTAATTTCAAATAGTGTTTTAGTCAAATATATTTACTATTTTTTTTTGCTTTTCTTGGGATTATTAGCCCACGAGTATTTGAGAGCAAAATAGTTTCCCAAACGCCCCAAATCACAAAACAGTTAAAACCAAAACCAACCAATATACAACATCATTTTCTCATTGCCATATTGCCTGAAATTAATTTATGCCTCTATTACTTCCATCTCACATTTCTTCTCCTCCCTTATGGTTTTGGTCCATTTTGGTTGATTTAATTATTTCTTGAATTGCATGGGCACCATAGTAAAGTATTGATCGATGTGTGCTCCTTTTTCATGCTCAGGCACCACCGCTATTTCTCATCAAAGATTCGTAGGCTTACTTCCCTGCAAAAAATTGGCAACATCATGATGTGAGAGGTGAACTGAGGGGAGGGTGTATGAATTTTTGTCAAGCAAATGTCCAACAAAAGTACAAGGAGACATTAGATTTTTGGATGAAAGTACAAGGAGACATTAGTTTGCACCAAGAAGTAGCTTACTAAGGCGAACAATTTGTAAGAAACACAAGCTCAGATGAAAAGTGAAGAGAGAGGAGGAAAAAGTGGAGTGGATGTAGGGCGAATGTGAGCGAGAAACAACGGGGTGGCTGCTAGGGATATAGAAAAAGTTGTGCTAATGTGGACGTAGACATCTACTTACTTTATCTTAGTGGATTTTATGCAAATTGTACCTCGGGAGTTCCTTCATTAAAAAATACCTTTTGTATTAATCAAACATGAATTTTGTTGTTGCTTTGACACGGATTTGTAGCCCACATATATTCGATCAATACACAAAATATTTGAACAACAAAAGTTATAAGTTAATTTTTAACATCAAAACCAATCATGCCTCTCATACTATCATCTTATTTTTTTGCTTTTATTTAAACATCATGTATTCTCTATCCCTCGGATCTCCCGTCTCCTACATTTTTTCTACTTCAATTCTTTTCATTTTCTATGGATTCCATGGAAACAATGGCAATGTCTGGTTCAGTCTGTTTTCTTCGCCATGATGCTTCATGCCCTTCCCTGATCAATGCAACATATTATTGGTGTAAATGGTAAGCTGTGGAATCTTGTCAAATAAATGTGTAGTGAAAAAAGTGGAAATAAATACCTTACTCATGTCAATAAGTTATTCAACTTTGCGATAAATCAAAATTGAAGTGAGAAATTAAGAAGCACCTTTGCTAGCGTGACATGTGGAGAGAGAGAGAGAGAGGAGGTGAAAAGTAAGCGGACGATGAGTGGCTATAAGGTGTAAGCAACATGGTGACGCTTAACCGGTGACGCAACGCTATTGGCACAACGAAGATGGGGAGACGTGGAGGCACATTAGATACTTGGAGGATATATTTTCCACATTGGGCGACGGGGAAAGCAAAATCATTAATTACGAAAGAGACTTTATTTTAAGCAAAATGGAACTGAGGGTCGGATGGTGAGTACATGTCCATATGTATCTAACCATCGGATTTCTATCTCCATACTCTCAATTTATGGTTGATCATACTACTCTTCTAAAAAACGTTTGTTTTCTTTTTTCCTTTGACGTCAATTTTTCGTTTTATTTTAAAAGGTGCTTCATCCTTCCTTCATATGAAGTGGTTTGGAGCAGTAAACAACATGGTGGCGCATAACTGATGACGTACGACTACTGAAGCAAACATAGATGCGAGACGAGCGAGTACATTTTCTTTGTTGAGTGAGCGAAACTCATCAATCACCAAATAGTTTTTGTTTTAATAAATCACAAATGAAGGTTGGTCTGAATGGTAACGATGTGTTGATTTGTTCCTACCGACCAGAGGTCGAGCCTCCATGCTTGCAATTTCTGGTTAGTCACACCTCTATTCGTAATATGAAGTCGGGGAGTTTCATCCTCTTTCTACTACATTTTTTGTTTTAAAAAATCCTATATTTGTGCCTTTTTATATGTATCCTAACATATTTGAAGGGCTAAATAGTCATTTTAACTCTAAACCACAAATGTGTTATCAACACAAGACCAACCAACATCTCTGTCATTTTCATTTTCAATTTGTGTCCCTCTCATCTCCCTCTTATTTTTCTATTTTATTTTCATTTTTTGTCAAATCCCATGGTGCTTCCTTCCCTTCCCTAATCGATTCAAGTCGAGTTGCATCGTTAGGATGTGAAAAGTAAGTTATGGAATATTTGTCGAGTAAATGTGTTGTTTAATGAACCAATATCAATAAGATACTCACCATAGTGATTAGTATAAATTGAAGTGAGAAATTAATAACCACACAAGTTGGAGTGACATGTGGAGAGGGAGAGGAGTAGGTAAATGTCGTGTGTCTGGCAGGTGTAAATAACAGAATGACGCATAACTGGACGCATAACCGATGACGCAAGACTATTGACACAATGAAGATGGGGTGACGTGGAGGCACATTAAATACTTGGAGGATGAATTTCCCCATTAGGCGGTGGGTGAAAGGGGACTCGTTAAACAAAATGAAGGTTGGTCTGAATGGTAACGATGTGTTGATTTGTTCCTACCGACCAGAGGTCGAGCCTCCATGCTTGCAATTTCTGGTTAGTCACGCCTCTATTCGTAATATGAAGTCAGGGAGTTTCTTCCTCTTTCTACTACATTTTTTGTTTTAAAAAAAATCCTATATTTGTGCCTTTTTATATGTAGCCTAACATATTTGAAGGGCTAAATAGTCATTTTAACTCTAAACCACAAATGTGTTATCAACACAAGACCAACCAACATCTCTGTCATTTTCATTTTCAATTCGTGTCCCTCTAATCTCCCTCTTATTTTTCTATTTTATTTTCATTTTTTGTCAATTCCCATGGTGCTTCCTTCCCTTCCCTAATCGATTCAAGTCGAGTTGCATTGTTAGGATGTGAAAAGTAAGTTATGGAATATTTGTCGAGTAAATGTGTTGTTTAATGAACCAATACCAATAAGATACTCACCATAGTGATTAGTATAAATTGAAGTGAGAAATTAATAACCACACAAGTTGGAGTGACATGTTGAGAGGGAGAGGAGTAGGTAAATGTAGTGTGTCTGGCAGGTGTAAATAACAGAATGACGCATAACTGGACGCATAACCGATGACGCAAGACTATTGACACAACGAAGATGGGGTGACGTGGAGGCACATTAAATACTTGGAGGATGAATTTTCCCATTAGGCGGTGGGTGAAAGGGGACTCGTTAAACAAAATAGTATTTATTGTAAGAAAAGCAAACCGAGACTAGTCCGGCTGGTGAGAACGTGTCGATACTTATCTAGCCACTGAACTTCGAGTTCCATGCTTGTAATTTCTGGTTGATCATGCCACTCCTCTCATAACCCGAAAACATTCTTCCTCTGATGATATCATTTGTTACGTAAAAAGGTGCTTCATTTTTTTGCTTTACGTAGAGTGGTTAGGTGGACGCATAACTAGTGACGCACGTCTGGTGACACAACTGCAGATGTGGTGACGTGGGTGGGTATGTTTCCCCTTTGAGCTAATCGAACTCATTAGTTGTTAAAATATTTTGTTTTATGAAAAACAAACAAGTGGCTAGCCATAACGGTAAGGACACGTTGATATGTTTCTACCCACCAAAGTTCGAGCATCCAAGTTTGGAATTTATGGTTGATCGCATCCCTCTCTGTAGTATGAAGCTGAGGAGTTTCTGCCTCTTTTGGTGTTACTTTTTAATAATAAAAGAGCACATATTTGTTGTTTTGTCTGGATTTTTAGCCTAAACATATTCGGTAAACATTGATTTGAACTATAAAACCACAAAATGTTTTCAACACAAGACCAATCACATCTAAAAAAAAGACCATCCAACACCTCTGCATTTTGTTAATTTGCTTTCCCCAATTTTTCTTTTTTACTTCGTGTTCCTCTCATTTCCTCTCTCCCCTCCCCTCCCCTCCCCTCTTTTTATTTCTATGTTCTATTCATTTTCCGTTGATTCACATGGCCACCACCACAGCAGTAAAGCCTCCCCGCCGCTTGCCCTCTTTGTCATGACCAACCATCGTCGTTCTTTGCCGGCAGTGGCCTCCATTCTCTTAGCCCACTACACTTCGTCTCCTCTCTTGCTCGGTAAGTCCCCTGTTAACTCCCTTGCTCGCCCTCATTTGCTCTCTTTCCATGGGCCATCCCAAAGCGAATAAAGAACTACTTGTTTGTTAGGATGTGAAAAGTAAGTTAGGGGATAGTTGTCGAGTAAACATGTAGTTTAATGAACCAATATAAATAAGATACTCACCTTAGTGATTATTACAAATTGAAGTGAGAAATTAATAACCAACACATGTTGGGGTGACATGTGGAGGGGAGAGGAGTAGGTAAACGTCGGGTGTCTAGCATGTGTAAACAACATGATGACGCATAACCGGTGACGCGAGACCATTGACACAACGAAGATGGGGTGACGCGAAGGCACATTAAATACTTGGAGGATGTATTTTCCCCATTGGGCGGTGGGTGAAAGGGGGCTTGTTAATTACAAAATAGTCTTTATTGCAAGCAAAAGCGAACCGTGACTACGGCTGGTGAGAACGTGTCGATACGTACCTAGCCACTGAAGTTCGAGTTTCCATGCTCGTAATTTTTGGTCCGATGACATCATTTTATATGTATGCTTCATTTTTTTTGCTTTACGTCGAGTGGTTAGGTGACGCATTAGTAGTGACGCATGGCTGGTGACGCAACTTCAGATGTGGTGACGTGGGTGGGTATGTTTCCCCCTTTGAGCAAATCGAACTCATTAATTCTTAAAAGATTTTATTTTACGTAGAAACAAACAAGCGGCTAGCCAGAACGTTAAGGACACGTTGATACGTTTCTACCCACCGGAATTCGAGCATTCCATGTTTGGAATTTTCGGTTGATCACATCCCTCTACATAGTATGAAGGCGAGGAGATTCTTCCTCTTTCGACGTCATTTTTTAATACAAAAAAATGTTTGAGCCTAAACATATTTTTAGGGGGGGGGGGGGGTAAAATAGTGATTTTTTAAACTCTCACAAAATGTGTTTTCAACACAAGACCAACCACATCTAAAAGAAAAAGACCAACCAACACCTCTGCATTTTGTCAATTTGCTTTTCACCATTTTTCTTCTTATTTCTTGTCCCTCTCATTTCCTCTCTCCCCTCCCACCCTCTCCCCTCCTTTTTATTTCTTTTTTCTTTTCATTTTCGTCGATTCCCATGGCCACCACCATAGCAGTAAAGCCTCCCCCGCCACTTGCCCTCTTCGTCATGACCAACCGTCCTTGTTCTTCACCGGCGGCCTCCATTCTCTTCGCTCCATTCTCTTCGCCCACTACGCTCCGTCTCCTCTCATGCTTGGTAAGTCCCCTGTTAACTCCCCTGCTCCCCCCTTTGCTCTCTTGCCTTGGGCCATCCCAAAGCGAACATGGAACTACTTGTTCATTAGGGTGTGAAAAGTCAGTTAGGAGATATTTGTTAATGAACCAATATAAATAAGATACTCACCTTAGTGATTAGTACAAATTGAAGTGAGAAATTAATAACCAACACATGTTGGGGTGACATGTGGAGGAGAGAGGAGTAGGTAAACGCCAGGTGTCTAGCAGGTGTAAACAACATGATGAAGCATAACCGGTGACACAAGACTATTGACACAACGAAGACCGGGTGACGCGAAGGCATAATAAATACTTGGAGATGTATTTTCCCCATTGGACGGTGGGTGAAGGGGGCTCGTTAATTACAAAATAGTCTGTATTGCAAGCAAAAGCGAACCGAGACTAGTCCGGCTGGTGAGAACGTGTCGATATGTACCTAGCCACCGAAGTTCGAGTTTCCATACTCGTAATTTTTGGTCCGATGACATCATTTTTATACGTAAAAGGGTGCTTCCTTTTTTTCGCCTTTTGTCAAGTGGTTAGGTGACGCATGCCTAGAGACGCAACTGTAGATGTGGTGACGTGGGTGGGTATGTTTTCCCTTTGACGGAATCAAACTCATCAATTGTTAAAGGATTTTATTTTACGTAGAAACAAACAAGCGGCTAGCCGGAACGGTAAGGACACGTTGAGATGTTTCTACCCACCAGGGTTCGAGCATCCATGTTTGGAATTTCCGGTTGATCACATCCCTCTCTTTAGTATGAAGGCGAGGAGTTTCTTCCTCTTTTGGCGTCATTTTTTTATAATAAAAACATATATTTGAGCCTAAACACATTTTTAAGGGGCTAAACAGTGAGTTTTTAAAAAACTCAAAACCACAAAATGTGTTTTCAACACAAGACCAACCACATCTAAAAAAAAGACCAACCAACACCTCTGCATTTTGTCAATTTGCTTTCCACCATTTTCTTTTTATTTCTCGTCCCTCTCATTTCCTCTCTCCCCTCCCCCTCCCCTCCTTTTTATTTCTTTTTTCTTTTCATTTTCCGTCGATTCCCATGGCCACCACCACAGCAGTAAAGCCTCCCCCGCCGCTTGCCCTCTTCGCCATGACCAGCCGCCGCCGCCGCCGTTCTTCGCCGGCGGCGGCTTCCATTCTCTTCGCCCCCCTGCGCTCCTTCTCCTCCCCCGCTCGGTAAGTCCCCTGCTGAATCCCCTGCTCGCCCCCCTCGCTCTGTTGCTTCCGGCCATCCCGAAGCGAATATGGAACTGCGGTTTTGCCCCCTCTCTCGCGGATGTTCTCGAGTTCAAGACCGGTCCATGCTGATGCCGCTGAAGATTACCAAGTTTTTTGGGGGGTTCTTGTGACTACTTTTTTGGTGGTTTTTCCGATGCTTTAGCGTTCGGTAGCACTTTGCCTTTTTCACGAACAACCGCGGCGAGTTCTTGATTTTTTGTGGTGTTTTCGGTTTCTCGCAGGGGTTCTTTGGCTGCTCTGTGCTGCTTGTTCCTGGCCCTCGCTCTGTCCATCTCCGCGGCGGCGGCGGATTCCGTGGAGGACAACGGTGAGGACGGTCGCTGTCTCGGCTTCCGGGATGTGTGTGCTGATGGTACTTCCTTCTGCTTCTCGTCTTCCGCGGTTCAGACGCTGCTTGCGAGTGATGATGGCATCAAGAAGCCCGATTTGGGGGCGTCCAGGGACTGGGGACCGTCCCGGCCAATGTGCTTCCCGATGTCCGGTGGGGGCACGGTAACCTGCTCGTCTGTGGATGCGAGGATCACCGGGGCGCCTGATGTCAAAGGGCAAGGGGGCAAGGATGTTGCCCGATATGATGCGGCGTCGTGCCAGGCGCCTCTGGTTCCGGACAATTGGATGCAGGCGTCGCAAGGGGTGCCGCTGGAATTGGATGGCACAACCACAGATGGCAACCCAAATGGCCTTCACAGTTCCTCGTCGATGAACGTGGAGATAAATCCACCGGTGTTGGATTGGGGCAGGAGTAACCTGTATGCAGCCTCTATGGCCTCCCTGACCGTGGTCAATCTGAACAATGACAGCGTCTTGCGTGTCTATGAGCCATTCAGCACTGACCCCCAGTTCTATGTGTATGGGTATGAGGATCTGGTTCTGCAACCTGGGGAAAATGCATCAGTCACCTTCATGTTCCTGCCCAAGTTGTTGGGCTCTTCGTCAGCGCATTTGGTTTTGCAGACTAATTTTGGTGGATTCATCATACAAGCGAAGGGCGTTGCCGTCAGGTCGCCCTATCAGATACTGCCCTTGACCAGGATGGATGTTGTATTAGGTGGACACCTGGAGAAGAATTTGTCGATATACAACCCTTTTGATGACTCTCTCTATGTTGAGGAAGTGGCTGTTTGGATGTCTTCATTTGAAAGCACAAAGCAATCTTCGCATGTAGTTTGTCAGTCAGGCCCCATAGATGAGGCAGCAGAATTAACTTCTTTGAGCAGCAACTGGCATACAGCTAGCAGTACTGAATTTGGACGGCCAATGTTCCACATTAGGCCTAGTGAGCAATGGGAGGTGCTTCCTTCAAAAAGCAGCACTGTCTTACAGTTGAAATTGCAACCTGTTTCAGAAAGCAAGGTGTTTGGTGCAATCTACATGAAACTGCGCAATTGCACAACTGATACAATGGATATTGTTGTTATACCTATTGAGTTAGAGGTGCACACGCGAACCTACTATGATTCCACCAGCTTAGTTTCTGTCACGTTTGAGCTTATATCATCTTGTGCTGCAAATGGGTCAATGTATTCCCTTTCTTTACGGAATGATGCAACAGAGTTGCTAAGGATTATAAGTGTAACTGGGGATTACAGGGATGACCTGATGGTCTTTCAGGTGAAGTACCTGAATGGATTGATACTCTTCCCTGATACTGTGACAGATATAGCTTTGATAAGATATACTGCTTCAGAGGATATTTCATTTGACAACTGCAATATAGTGGTCGAAACAAACAGCTCTCTTGGTAGTTCAATTGTCATTCCCTGCCAAGATATAATGCGTGCATCTATTCCTTATAAAACTAGTGCTGTTGTTACTGAATCTGATGAGCTAACTGTTGGATCAATTTCTGAAGAGATCTCTGCTAACTCAAGGACAGGATCTTTGGGCAGCATCATAGAAACAGAAGGCCTGCATAACATGAAGGTAATTTAGAACATTGTGTTGTTTCGGTTGCTCTTAAGGGTTGTTCTGTTAGCTAGACTAGGAGTTGCTTTTAAGCACTTAATGCTTACAAACTGATCTATGAAGCCAGTAATGAATAACGTCACCTTGTCATGTGTTACCCTGTTCATTAGTTTCATTCAGCCCAGCATCGTTATCTCTTCAATTTTTCTTTAACCAGGAAAGGTTTATCTCATGCTGGCTGTAAATTCATATCTTACTGTTTTCTGTAGCATGCTGTTATATCATTAAAGAAAGACTCAAAGGCCCTATTGTGATTGTCATTAGTCTTAACCATCGATATGGAAGAATGAATGGGCATCATAGAGCAAATCAGGCACATGATGCAGTCTTTCTCCCATTATATATTTTACGGTAGTTACAGTGCTGCTCTATTATTTCGCCGTCATAGATATTAGAGCTATTTGATGTAGATATATCAGTCTAATACTGATCAAACAGTCGGTAACTCTTCCTAGTACCAATATTCTCACCCCTTGTTTCTCAATTTTGTTGTTTTCTTGCATTTATATTATATAAAAAATGCTAAATTGTTTGCCTCAAGTGTCTTCGACCTGTATTTGTTTTCTGCTTTTTTGTATTCTCATGTATTTTTGTAACATAATTTACAGCCGACAATCAGGAGAGCAGTCAGATCTGATGATATGGTGCTTAGGAATTGGAGATCTCAGGGCACAATGACTGGGAATTCTGTTCTCACAAATCATGAGCTGGTGTTTCCTGTTGTGCAAATTGGATCACAGATTTCGGAATGGATAACCGTCCATAACCCAAGCCAGCAACATGTGTCCATGCAGCTGGTGCTGAACTCCGAGGAAATCATTGGCCAGTGCAAAACAGTAAACGATGCATGCGAACACACTTTCTCAAGCAGATCTCCGGAAATTGACTCGACAGAGACTAGATATGGTTTCTCATTAGGTGTTACAGCAATTACTGAGGCCAATCTCAGTCCTTTGGCGAGCACTTTACTTGGTCCAATTGTTTTCCGTCCTTCGAATCGGTGCATGTGGTCAAGCATGGTTTTGATTAGAAACAATCTTTCTGGCTTGGAGTGGCTGCCTCTTCGAGCACATGGTGGCTGGCAATCTATTGCCCTTCTAGAGGGCCCTGAACCTGTTTGGAAGCTAGAGTTTAACCTTGGGTCCAATCTTCATGATAATTCGACACTGTTGAAATCCGAGATCACCAGCCCTCTGTGCAGTCAACAGTTGTCCAAGGAAATACATGTCAAAAATAGTGGTGACCTTCCTCTTCGAGTCACAAAGGTAACAGTTTCTGGAGTTGATTGTGGTCTGGATGGATTTACCGTGAACAACTGCAAGGGATTTAGCTTAGCACCAAGTGAATCAATAAAATTGCTCATTTCTTATAAAGCCGACTTCTCTTCAGTTAAGGTCCAGCGAGATCTTGAGCTAGCTATGACTACTGGCATCTTCTTAATCCCTATGACCGCAAATGTTCCTCCTTGTATGCTTAAGCAGTGCAGAAAGTCTTACTTCAGATCCATCCATTGGAAAGCGTTGGTACTCTTTTTCGGAACTGTGTCCTTGTTTGTTCTAGTCTTTGTTCGTGGTGCCCCGTATTCTTTGTCAGTGAGCACTCAAGATTACTATGCCAAGATTGATGAGGGGAAAGATACCAATACCATTACTAAGACTGTTAAGCCCTCTTTTCTTCAGGGTAGCAACAAAACTACCAGGTAAAATTTTGATCAATATCTTCTGTTACATATTTTTTCAGTTTTACATGATTTAAGTTTGACCGATTATGCCTTGTGCACAGGTCGATACGGGAACACAGAAAAACTGAAACTCTTCCTGAGAAATGCCCTCCCAGTACTCTTGATAGACCCCTAAAGAAAGATGAGAAGAGCAGTCCAGATAAACAAGCAAATACAACTACAGCTGTATCTTTGTCCCCAGCTACTCCTGTGGAAGACAAGGTATCAATCGAAGCTACACAAACTAGTGGGAATCTTACTGTCAGGGTTGCTCGAGAAAAAGGGAGGCGAAGGAAGCGAAAAGTTGGTGGTGCAGGACTGGCAGCAAAATTTGAGGTTTCTAGCAGCCACAGTGGCAATTCAACACCATCCTCGCCATTATCACCAAGTTTAACCCCTAAACAAGGTTGGTCCTTTTCTGGGGCACCATCAGAACTGAAGCACAAAAATAAATTTGAGAGTGGACTTGATGTCGAGGCAAGGGCACCATCAACTGGCAATAACAAAGATAAGAATGGCTGGTCGCGGACTGCCAAGGAGCAGCCACCTGCACCATTGGCAACATCTCTAAACCCATTGGCCTCATCCGCTGCGCTGACTACAGCATGGCCCTCGCCATTACTGGCCGCATCTTCCCCTATTGCCCCGCATGCTCGTGCTCCTGGCTCCAACCTGATGAAAGATAGGGCTGTGAAGAGAGATGAGGGTGTCACTGCACTGAAGAAAGAGTTCACTTATGACATATGGGGCAATAATTTCTCTGGACATCTTCTGGGGAAAGCAAAGGAGGTTGTGCCATATAAGTTGTTTGATGCTTCTGAAGGGGCCTCCCACAGTTTCTTTGCAAGGGAGCCCCAGGCCCTCATGATGAAGCAACCATCTGCGCCACCTGAGCCTTGTGGCCGCGGATCGCAGCCATCTGATGTAGCATCTGGTTATGGAATAAATTAAGAGGTTGAAAGTTGAACTATTTGGACCCTCGCGTGCTCTGCATCTTGCATTCCTGTGCTCATCCTGTCTACTAACCATACTACCATTCTATTTTTGCGAATGCTAACCATATTAAAATACTACCATATACGTAGCTCCAGAAGCTTAAAGTTTTTCGGATAAAAGAAAATGGATACCAGACAAAAAACTGAAGTTCTCAACCACTGACTTTTTTTTTAATTCATAAAACAAATCCAACACAGATTATCCAGCTGAAAGTCTACAACCTCTAAACTTTTAGAAGTTAAATTACCCATTGTACTTTTACTATGTTTTCTGGAAAATATTATGCAAATCTGGCTGCAGTTTTGCTTGGTCTGGAATGTGATCCAGAGAAAAACGGGAATCATTCCAGTGCACTAACAAAACTTGATTTGCCATTTAAACACATATATGCTAGTTGGTTCTGATCTAAAGCTGAAGATACTAAAGGTGATGGCTCTCTTTACTGCTGTCACTTTGCTGCAGTTTTGGACAGATGTCTTTCTAAAGCAGGAGAGGTGATTGATGTTAAATAATGCTCACTTTGTGTAACACGTGCAAGTTAAGCAGAAAGTTCAAAAGACATTTTTCTTCTCATGCAAATTCTTCTTGTAGCCCTGTTTTGTTTGTGCCAACTACTCACTGGCACGGAAGTTCGTCCTCCCAGAAAAGAAGGATGTAGCTTCGTGATGGTGAAGGGACATCCTAGCATACGTTTCTTATGCTGAAATCAATAGTTCCAGTGTTTGATTTACTTGCAGGGGCAGCAAAAACTTTACAGCAGAATACAGAGCAAGGATGGTGAAAAACAGTAGCAGGTACCATCAAAAGAACCTGTTCTCTTATTATACTGCACTATATATAACAAAGCCAGTCATTTTTTAAATTACACACATCATCCAACGCGCTAAAACAGTTTATTTGATGCAGCACGCTGATCTCTGATCGATTCAGGAGTTGACGTAACCAGCAGCATAACTTTGCTTGAGATATTTGCTGCCAAATCACTTCGAGTTGAAGAGTGATAATCTGCAGCATGGAAAGTTGGTACCATGAATTCCATTTCTCTGCTCATTATCGGTCTGAGCATGCCATTTCATACTGGACGGCTTGTGGATGAAGGTTTGAAGGTGGCAAGAACTCACCCGAGCCTGAGAGATGTGTCAGAGCTGTCCTCGGTGTCGAGGGTAGGGCGTGGATACGACGTGTTGGTGACAGATTCAGACGACTGCCCTTCCTCGTACACCACTGGTGAATCAGCGGCGACCTGCATCTCCAACTTGGACGCCTGCAACTTCAGATCGTCACCCAATCAAAACAGAATGCGCAGATATGGAGATAACATGCAGAAGACGGAATGTTTTTGCAGGGACTCACTTGCTCCTTTAGCCTTGAATTTTCCTCTATGAGTTGCACCCTCTGTTCAAGAACACAAGTGGAGCTATCACATGTTAGCGAAACAAAAACGGAATCCTGAACGTTCCAGCTAGAATTTCTCTGAAGTTCCAACACAAAATATTCAGGTTCTGGAGATATGGGGGCACTTACCTTCCTCTCAAGCTCGCTGATCTCGTCCATGATCCTTTTGCTCTGCAATATGGAGATTGTTAAAGGTGTGCAAACTCACCAAGAACATCGCTGCATCCAACAGATAGCACACGTACTTTGGTTTTCAGCACGGAGCCGAGTCCGGACTCGAGGCTCTTCTCGAGAGCCTGAAGCTGCTGGACGTTCAGGCTCTGCAGCTCCTCTCCTCTCATCTGACTGGATGAATGAGATGGCAAATGTCAAACCACTATAACAGTCGAACTAGTTCTTAGAAGTAAACGTGCATTGCTCACTTTTCTTCTTTGTATGCTTCGGTTTTTTAGTTAACTTGTTGATCTAATGGAATTTGTTACTGATATTTTCAGACAAAGAGAAGAAATAGTAGAATCTTACCGGAGCCAAAGAGTCGCTTCTGCAAGATGTTTTTAGACAAAGAGAAGAAATAGTAAAATCTTACCGGAGCCAAAGACTTGCTTCTGCAAATTCCTCCCTTAGTCTAACACAGTTGTTGTCCTCCTACCAAATGATAGAAGTAAATCACTTACGTGCATAGTAAATCTTACGAAGGTAGTGGTGGTGCATATGTGTAATGTTTATCCTTACCTGCAAATCCGGCTGAGATGGCTCGTCTGCTCTCTTAAGTGTCTTGGAATGGGAGTTATACCGATCAATAATCTGGTTCATGCTTCAGTAATGGAGGAAACACAAATTAATCAGGGCTGGTTTTGATTCGCAGGATTCCAAAAACATAGGAATAAAAGAACACAAGAATGGAATGGAACTGCGAGTGCAAAACAGATATGTGAAAACATAAAAATCCTAATAAATATGGTCAAATCAAAGTCATAAAAAGTAGGGCTTTTATCATTCCTGCCACACTATGACCGATCCTAATCTCGAAATCTCAATCTTGCCACTCCGTTACAACACTCCTCGATTTTGCCATTCCATCTCTCCATCGTTAGTTTTGTCCCCAGTTTTTCCATTCATAGATCCCCATCTTTTCTCGCTATTTTCTATCTCACTGACTGGCTGAACCTACAAGGACCATTACATCACGCCGGCGCCCATATCCGAGCACATACCGTAGGGCTCACTTGGATTTTTGGAACGCCACCTTAGCCCCCGACGCAGACGGCGACGACGAGGAGGCCGCCTCCACCCAACAATGTGAGTGTGCATCGAGGTGTGAGATAAATGACCCAAAGTTGGGGAAAGAATTCAGAAGTGGGCCCCATTTTTAATGAGAGCAAGCCTGGCACAATGTAAGATCTAACGTGTGGCGCTTTGAGTGTTGTACCAAACTAACCGCTTTAGCTGACAAAATAGGATTTGCCGAAATGATGACATGTAGGTCCAAACAATCAGTGAGATAAACAATAAAGAGAAAGAGATGGACAACCAGAAATGGTAAAACCGAGGATAAAACTCATAGGAATGTTGTAACAGAGCAGTAGCAAGATCGAGATTTCAATCAGTCAAATAGTAAAACTAAGATTAGGGTTGGTGGTAGTGGTAGAAATGATAAAAACCCTAAAAAGTATAATTAGATGCTATTATGGTACTTAAGACATCGGTCTCGTTTTTTGTGCATAGGCATTTGAAAAGGAGGTCCAGGTCCACTATAAATTCCTGCGTTTTTCTTCTAAATTTCCTGTGTTTTTCCTATGTTTCATTCCTTTGAACCAAACGGATGAATAGTGCCATCGCAGGAAAATTTCCTATTCCGATGACATCACTCCACTCTTCCTTTGAACCAAACAGGTCCTTAGAGTGTAGGATGTGAGGGTTGGTGTTCTTTCCAATGTTGTTTGTGCAGATGCCACTATGAGAAATACAGAGATATACCTATCTGCTCTGGACCCACCAAATCAAGCACAATATTTGATCTGACCTATTGTCACAATTCTTAGGCCTTCTTTGGATTTTACGAATTTCATATAATTTTTGTAGGTTTGAAATCCTTTGAATTTTTTTCCTATCGATTGCCTTTGGATCGAAGGAATGATGCTACCCAAATTCCTATGGATTGGATTCATATTCCTCAGTTTCATAGGAATTTGAATATCCACTAAACCTGTTTTAGGATCGAGTCCGTTTTTCATGTGTTTCATGCGTTCTATCTAAACGACTACTCCTACAGTTTCAAGCATTTTACAATAGGCAAACTCATGGGATTCTATTACTGCATTTTTCAACCTTGCGATCCAAAGATACCCTCACTTTTCTAATAGTCCTTTTTTTGTTATTCGACCAACAAGTACATGTTAGCATATATCTGTTTAAAACGTGATGGAAGTATGTTTATGATGAGTCTATCTATAACATTTGTAGAATCCATCCGTTTTCATACTAGTGGAAAAATTCACACATTCTAAAATTTCTGCCAAAAAAACTTAGGGAACTACCTTTTTGGATTTTCCTGAAGCCTAAGATCTACGGAGTACATCGCTACTTCTGGACTGTTAACTGAGTGGACACGAGGAAGTAGTATGTAGTGCTACCATACTACATACTTTTATTGTTAGGACTACATCCTACTTCCTCGACGGTAACCCCTAGTGCTACTAGCCTTTGTGCCGATAAAATTGCTAGTTATTGTGAACCAGCCATCGAACATTGGATAATTTCTACATATGGTTTTCTATGTTCTTACCCCCCATGAACGCATTGTGCTCAGTCAATTGAGTGTGTCTTTTTTTTTTCGAAATGGGTACTCCCGCCTCTGCATCGATTGAGTGTGTCTTCTTAGGTTATAGTGATGAGCATAATGGTTACAGGTTTTGGAATCCTGTTGGTCGTCGAATGTGGGTTTCTCCGGATGTGAGTTTTCATGAAACTCGTCCGGCATCCGTCCTCTCCTTAGACGTCCTCCGTTAAGGATATTACTTTTTTGACTTTTCCTAATAAACCTATCACTCCCTTTTTGCCCTCATCCACCCGACCCACTATGTATTTTCATACTACTGTCGTGGATCCTACACCATCCTCACCCGATGCTTACCCTGTAGTTCCTCATATTCATCCATCTTTTCCTTTTCGTTACACTTGTCGTTTGTGTATTGTGGATCCTTCTGACGCGCTGCCGTCTCCCTATGCTCCATCTCCATCGACTTCTATGTCTCCTCCTTCTGGCAATGTTATGCCTCCTACTCAACCTCACTACAACATCCACACTTGTTCGCGTCCGACGATTGATTGATATTCTTCAACCGAGTTCTTATCGTGACACTTGTTCACCCTGAATGGCAACATCCGATGGCCGAGGAGATCGCAGCTCTCAATCTTACTGACACATGGGATCTAGCTTCTCTTCCTCTCGGGTTCGTCCCATCACTTGTAAGTGGATCTACAAGGTCAAGACTCGCTATGATGGTTATCTTGCGTGCTACAAGGTTCGTCTTGTGACCCATGGATTTTTGTAGGAGCATGGTTGTGTCTACGATAAGACGTTTTCTCATGTGGCCCCATACGACCATTATTTCCACCCTTCTTGTTGTGGCTTCTGTTCACCACCGATCTATTTCCCACCTTGATGTCAAGAATGACTTTCTTAATGATGAGCTATGGGAGGAAGTCTACATGTAGCTATCACCTGGATATATATTTTTCCTAATGGAATGGTTTGACGTCTTCATCGCTCTACCAATAGCATTAAGCAAGCCCCTCGTGGGTGGTTTGAGCAATTCACCTCAGTGGTGACTACAACTAGTTTTTCATCGTCTCGTGGTAGGATGCTTGTTCTTCTATATGTCAATGATATGATCATCACTAAAGATGATTTTGAGTATGTTGCCTTATTGAAGCCTAGCCTTAGTAAGGAGTTTCGATGTTGATCCTATTTGCCACTTTCTTGGGTTTGATGTTTGCTCTATCTTTAATGGGGTTTTTTTATCTGCCAAGAGAAGTATATTCAGGATCTTCTTGCTCACGCTACTCATTATGATGAGCGCAGTGTTTAGACTCCCATAGATCTTAACATCCACCTCCACGCTTCTGACCGTGAGCCTTATTTCTGACCCAATGATTTACATTCATCCTAGCCGCCACTCGTCTAGATATTTTCTATCCTTTCCACATTCTAAGTCAGTTGGTCTCTACTAGCACTTCGATTCACTACAATCACCTTCTTTGTGTTCTACCATATCTTCCCACACTCCAATTCCTTACAACTTCAGGCATATTCAAATGCTACTTAGGGTAGTGATCCTTCGGATCCATGCTCCCTTTTTTGCTTACAGTGTCTTTCTTGTGGTTCACTTATTAGCTGGAAGATGAAGAAACATATATCAGTTCCCCGTTTGAGTGCAGAGGCTGACTTGCGTGCTATGGATCTTTTGATAGCAGAGGTGACTACGTTATGATTGTTGCCCGCGGGCTTTGGTGTTTCTTTCACTACAACAAATCATCTCTTGTCAGACACTACGGGTGATTTAATATCTCGAGCGACCCTGCGAAGCGTGAGCTTACCAGAAATAGTGATGTTGATACTTCCATTGTGCGCTCTCGTGTACAAGCTAAGGTTATTGGTTATTTCTCCGTAGGGTGTGTCTTCCGAGTTACATTTGACGGATTTCTTCCCAAAGACCATGAGTAGAGCACAACACGACTACTATCTCTCCAAATTTGGTGTTGTCGATCCACCATGAGTTTAGGGGGAAGAGGTGTAGTTGTGTTCTTTTTTGTATTTTCCCCCTTATATAAAAGGCTTTCTACATATTGTACCACACTTGTACGTGTATATATACTAGCCTATGGCCATCTGGAAATACAAGTTGTCATTTCCCTATCAATCGTTGCGTACAATCATTTTTCCTCTCATTTTGAGCGGATAATCTGCACCGATTAGAACAGCTACCCATCCGGTGGGGACTAAACCCATCCACATAGGTTGAATCACACCACGAACAAGATGCAAAGTAGACATTTTTCATATTCATTCTTTTTTTGCGAGCAGAAAGGTAGACGTCTTCCAAACGAACGACGTGAATATTTTGCATAGAATGGTACGTATATATTTCTCCATGAGTTAACCACATGCACTTAAATTTCTATGTGTACCGTATACTGAAAATGAACATCTGATAGTGCTTTTTAACAGCAGGTCTTCTGATATAGTTAAATCTAATTGAGTTCGATAATATCATTGCATAACATTAGCCCAGCTTGGAATGAGGAAAATTTCTAATACTGGAATGAATTCTCATGCGCAAACCCAGCATGTAATTAAGGAGGAAAATTTTGGCCTAATACTGGAATGAATTCCAACGCTTAATGCCTCCTTCAGGGATTTTAATTATTCTGTTTATTAGATTTGGTCAAAATCAAACTTTACAAAGGGTGACCAATCATATAGAAAAAACATCAACATGTTCTATGTAATTAATCGAACTTTACAAATTTTAACTTTGAACAAATCTAAATAGGGAGTTATTTGAAATGGAGGGAGTAGTAGTATGGAAGTTTTGCACGGGTCATATTTGACTTGACTGGTCAATCTTTTTTAACCATTTTTGTCCAAGAGTCCTTACCATTAGCTCTACACGGATACATATGTAGCTTTATTAAGCCATGCATCCTGACAAGTCATGTCATGCACAACCAACTCGTGTCAGTGGTATACAGAGTCCACTACTTGCCATGAAAAGACTAGACTTGCATGCATATCTCGCATTTGCTTGAAAACACAACTTAATAATTAATATAGTATTCCTATTAATAGTATTCGAAGTGAGTTTCCCTCTTTCAAGCATATCTTCCACTTCTCGTTTCATGACCAAGCATTTCCCCGGAACTACAATATCAATAGTACTCCTTCAAGAATGCAGCTTGATTCCCTAGTTTACATATGTTCCATATGTTCTTTTCGCATCTTATTCATTAGATTTGCAGAAACGCCACAAGTTTTTCCAACATGCATGTTCGTTTTTCAACGCCGAAGTATAAGCTTTTTGTATGTCTTCATATTGCATGCATGGGATTAATTTACAACAGTAAAAATATTTGTTGCTTATAGCTAGCCGTCATGCTATAAACAGTTTGGAAAGTAGTTTCCCATGACTTGCAGATACAGTCGACATGAGCGCATTCATTAGCTAACAGTATTTCCCATATATATACCCATCAACAAGATGAACTAATTTCAACTTGTCACCAACGCATGTGTCCCACTTCTTCCACACTATACTAAACGATATTTAGCTTCGTTTGTGACCCCAAATCACATATCCTGGTCAAACTGGTCCGCTTTTTTTTTATAAAGTTTACAGAAACTGTATCCAGCATTTTATTCCAAATTTCATATCCCTAGGGCAGTCATATTTAATTGCAATTAAATGATATGTACCTCCCTCAATTAATTTCAAAGTAAAAAATTTCAGCTTATTTTGGATATATAGTCTAGTTAAGCTTGAAAACTTTCTTTTATGAAAATATTTGGGAAGATTTGGTGTAGATATTCCTTGATTCGTACTTTAAGTACATAATAACTTTATCTATTTTTTATATATGTATATTGTGTTACACGAACTAACTAGTGGTAATAGTTAAGTTTTTTAGATCGTGTCAGAGTCCGGAACAACATCTCGTCGGAACTAATAGTAGTACATAGTTAAGTTCGGAAAGTTCATGGTGATTTTCTAACAAAGATCATAAAATAGTACTAGTTAATTAATATATATATCCATAGGAAAGTCTTGTGAGTTTAAATGTTTAATGTTTTTGAGAAAATGGAAGCCTTTCATTGCCACTCTGCGGCGCGGACAACCTAAAACATACTATTACACAGCAGAAATATAGCTTATACATGTGGTAGTACCACTTTGTATTAATTTATTAGGATAGTCATGAAATAGACATTAATTCTAGAATAGTAGCACAAGAGAGTTGCAACTCCAAACATATTATAGAATAAAAGTTTGTCGCGCCATTGAGACATTATATATTCAGCTCCAACTCAGATTTTTGTTCTACAAGGAAAGACATTGCGTTTTTAAAGAAGACAAGACATTGTTAATGTTACTGGTTAGCTACACAGCCAAGAGAAATCCCCCCCCCCCCCCCCCCCTGTTTGTGTGGTCTATTCCACATGTCATAACAGAAGAACCGCAGAGAAATTTATAAATATAAACATCGAATCAAATCAAATAATTAATTACTAACCATTAAAGCACATGCTTTGACAGCTTTGACTGCGATTCATGGTTATAGGCATGAAGAAAGTCATCCAACAAAAATAAAATAGGCACGGAGAAAAGTAGTGGAGTATGAAAAATATTAAGAACTCTGAAACATTTATGATTGTACCAAAACACCAATCTGTTCTAACTATATTTCGGAAATAGAGAACGAAGGAGTAGCGGCCTATCACATCAAATATTAATCCGTGGACACAAACTGTTGGATAGAGCAAAAACTGTCGATCTCAAGAACTCAAGAATAAAAACTTAGGAACAATAAACTGATGGAATCAATTAACAAGCCAAATCAAAGCAGAAATTTAATAGTAACAAATCAATCAGAGGGTGCATTCAGAAACAAGGACGATCTACCCGGAAATCAATCCCAAGATTATATACCATCGAAAAACCAGCTGATGGAGGAGAAATCAATTCATAGGTGTGTACAAGGACACACATACATATAATATATATATACCTGGAGCTGGCGAACTGGAAGAGCTTGCCGGTGGCGGAGAAGACGGCGAGGCCGACCTCGGCGTCGCAGAGGATGGAGAGCTCCTCCGCCTTCTTGAACAGGCCCCTCCGGCGCTTGGAGAAGGTGACCTGCCTGGCGGCCAGGTTCTCGATCCTCCGTATCGCTATCCTCTCCCTCTTGGCCGCCATCCCCTCTCCACGAACAACCCTAGCTGCGAGCGAGCGGAACAAGAAGGGGCCGGGCGAAGCTGGGGGAGGGAGGCGGAGACGCTTACAGGTGTAGCAGTAGATCTGCGGCGGGCGGGCGGGCGGCTGAGGAGCTTTCTCTTTGTTTTTCCTCTTTTCGCAAAGGACCAGGGACGGGGGGGCGAGCACCTGGGCTGCGAGCCTACTACTTATGGAAGAAATGCAGAGATCGAATCCAGTGCACGGGACGATACCGAGAGAGAGAGAGATGGTAGTAACTGTACTTGGTAGTAGTGGTACAAGCTAGCTAGCTAGTAGCTGTCACTGGCAGCAGTGAGCATAGGGGCCAAGTGTCTGCCACGAGCTGGTCAGGAAGTGACCGGCCGGCCCCGACCCCCACCACCGGTCACCTCATCAGGTCTCCTCGATGCTCCTCGTCTCCCTGTCGCTTTGAACGGATGGAAGGCCACTCTACTGTACGTAGGTACGTTCGTTCGAGCCGATCCGGTGGTCGGGTTTGCCTTTGTAGCATCCCATTTAAACTCTCGGCTGGGGATACTGTTTTGGGGTGGTTTTCTCGGTAGGGAGGCGGGAACAGGAGCACAGGACGGCCGGACTGATGCATGATGATGCCAACCGTTTGCGAGGAGGAGGAGGAGGACGGCAGGACCGGTCGAGTGTACAACGTACCTGGGTCTGGGCGTACCACCTATATGTATGAGCCGTGTAATTTTGTCACCCAGAAAAAAAAAGTCTCTAACTCCAACCACAAATAACTATTTTGCCAACCCCGCTCCCCCCTCCCCGCCCCCTCACATGTCCGGAGGCGGCTTCGGGTGGCGGGGACAGGGTGCGACGAATAATCGCTGGATCCTGCACCCATATTTCCGGTGCTTGCAATGGAGCGCTACGGCTGGAGCTCTGCTCCGACTTGCGGCGTTCAGACAGCGGCAGTGGCGAAGGACCGAAAAAAATTAAGGTCGGGCGAAATGCAAAGCATAATTTTTTTATGTAAACGGCACAATGTAACATGTCAAATCTGTAATTAACAATTCACAAGTTCATCAAATTAGACACAAGTTTTACGCCCATAAGAAAAATGTACCTTTTCGTTTTTCTAACCCCTTCCCCTTTCTCCATGTTCAACCAGAATTTTAGATCAACCTCAACTGATCAAAATCGCCGAGGTCTCCCGGCGTCTAGCTGCTCGGTGGCGAGTGGCCGACCTCCGAAACCTAAGTTCTTCCGGTTGGTCTGGCCTGGCCGCAGCTCTGCGCTTCGACCTGAAGTACCCTCGCTCGTACGTACCCGCCAGCAGTGCCCTCATCTCGCTCGATGATTCGATCACAGATCGACGGAAGACGAAGCAACGGTTTGGAGGAAATCGTGCAGGTTAAGTTAGCCCAGCCTATTAGCGATAGCGGCCCAATGGCCACTGCTGGCGCTCACCCTTCCTTTTTTCCTGTTTTGTTTTTTTCTTAACTGATCGATCGAGGGAATCATGCAATCACTAATCAGCCATATGTTACATACGTATATAAAACTTCTCGTCGCGAGCCAAGGTAGGGCGAGCGCCCGACCTCGCCCTACCGAGAGCGCCGCCACTGGGCAGCAGGGATTCGACTGTCGGTGAAAAACGTGCTTCGATTTCGGTAATGGCTGACGATGACGGGCGTCGTTACCTTGTTGAATGCGTTGTCATTATAGTTGTTGTCTCCTTGTCGAAGGCTTGGGGTGCTCCTGGGGGGACCCTACATCTGGGTCTTCCGGATCGACGATGGCGACACTATTGGTGTTGTTCCCTTTGGGGGGCTTCGTTCTGGAGCACGTGCTAGCTGGAGGGATCTGGAGGTGGAGCAGCGTTAGATCTAACTCATCATTGACAACGAGTCTCGGTGGCGTGGAGCAGTGGAGTATCAGCGTCGGATGCGTGATGATGCACGTACGCAGGCGATTGCGATGTCTTGCACCGTGGCATCGTCGATGGAAGGCTCGACGAGGGTCTTCGCTTTGATCAATGATAGCGATGGGTAGCCGGAAGATGGTGGCGGGGACTTCCGGAGCGTGCGCACAAGACGCTATCTCTAGAGTTGGTCAGTGAGTCGGCGATGGCTGGGGCTGGGGCATAAGGCCCTGTTGATTCCTTTGTCATTTGTACTAGTTGTGGTACTTTGTCACTTATCGTTCTTATGATCATTCGTTGTAAAATAAAGGTTGTATCCATCTTATTGATGCAGAGGCCGGGCCGAGTAACTCCCCTTTCAAAAAAATGACTGGAGATGGTTTAGGGTTTAGGCTCTTCGCTTCAATCCGCATGTTGTAGATGGGTTGGCAGAAAATGTTGAAGATGGGTTGGCAGAAAATGGTGGCGGCGACTTTCGGAGCGTGCGCATGAGGCGCTATCTCTGGAGTTGTCTGGTCCGTCAGAGATGACTGTGGCCGGGGCATAAGGCACAATCGATTCCTTTATTATTTATGCTAGTTGTGGTGGTTTGTCACTGTTTGTTTGACGGCTCGGTTTGTATGATCATTCGTTGTCAAGCTTTTTTCCAATCGATATTGAATAAATGAAATAAATATTGTATGTATCTCTTCATTGTAGAGGCCAGGATAACTCCCTTCCAAAAAATGTGTCTTGATGTGTTCACGACAACCTCGTCCCGCCCCTACATATGTCCATGTCCTCCACACATAAATTAACCCAAAGGACAACCAGCTAGCTAGTTCATCGGAAAAGTTCACCATACATTTTATCGGCCAAACCAAAAGGGTACTACATATATATACCCAGAATTAGCAAGGACATGACAGGAGAGGATCACTGCAGTGTCTTTGTGGATGATGTGAATTCTACCGTGGATCCGAGCCTGCTATCCAGTAGCCGGGTTCCCTTTTTAAGTCTCCGCTGGCATAGTACTGTTTTGGGGTGTTTTCCTCGGTGCGTAGGGCGGAGGGAACAGGAGCACAGGACGGCGGCCAGCCAGACCGGTGGGGAGTTAATGGATCATGGATGGGTGATGCCAACTGTTTGCGAGGACGACGGCCAGATCAATCGAGTGTACAACGTACCTGGGCGTACCACTTGTGAGCCATGTAATTAAAGGGTCTAATAAATTAGGACCCATCGGTCTAGCTGACTGTTATACCGATGTAGCGGCAGCTTGCTCGTGCAAATTGCCATGTTTGCCCACGCCACATGTACCACTACTGTCGTTTACCAAAGTCGATCGGCGACTGAGTGAGTTGTTTTATTAATTAATACTGATTGGCGACCGTGTGTGTGTGCATATAATCTGATTCTTTCTCGTACCAACAATCTATATGCCTAAGAGCATCTCCAACCGCGTCTTCGAAATATGGTTCGGACGCACCTAAATATTGTCCGTTTGAGAGGAGCCCGAACACTTGGTCCTGACCAATGGGGTGGGTGCCCCCAACGGCACCGCAAACTGGCCAGCCGTCCTCTATTTCAGCTAATTTCATCAATTTCATTATATCACGAGATACATAGAATTGTAGGATGTTACCTTCATGGAAGAATTACATGTTTGCAATATTTTTTATGCATCGGGTGCTGGCGGCTTGGAACCAGGATTACATGTTTGCGATATCGAGGGGGAGCGATGAAAGTATCCCCCTCTTGCAGTTATTTTGCCCGAAGCAGATCAACCCATAGACCTAGCTTGTTTTTGGCTTAGCTTCCATATCCACGTCAGCATGAGGGCAATGTTCCTGATTTTTTTTATTGAGAGGATACAGAGGATCCCAAGCTCTTTGGGTTTACAAAACGTTGGCCCGCATACCATGTGATACTTTCTAGTCCACCAAACCCTTCTAAAAAAACTACTTATGGTTGTCAATTGCACTATGAGTAATCTCTTTTTTTTCTGAACAGGGAAATATATTGATATTAAAGACCAGGGTACAACATTACATGACAGACAACTCGTCAAGCAGGGAATACATGTGTCTACATGCACAAAATAGAATAAGTATGATCTAACAAGGAGATGATACCGAAGATTGCCTATGAAGCCAAACAGCGATCGTTCGTTCGCCGACAACACAGACTCGATATTACTGCATCTGCAATCTTCAAGAGCCTCATACATTCGGAACAAGTTTTCTATCGAAGTTGTGTTTCCGTCAAACCAGCTGACTGCTTCTTCAAAACTGGTCTATTATTGCAGCAATGCAGACCCTTGTCCAAATAGATTGACCAAGTCAAGCTGGACCTGATGATAGAGGATCTGCACAATCTCTACCGAGTCACAAGATCTATGTCGCCAGCAGCGCCGCTACCTAGTCCTTAGAGCATCTCCAACAGCCTTTGCATAATGCATTTGTAAAAACAGGTGATAGCAAGAGGAGAGATAGGGTTTACAAAGCCAACATCTTTTTTGCTTTTGCAGCCTTTGTATAACTAGATTGCTAAATCCTGTGTGTATCACAATGACATGTGGGGTCCCCTTGTCAGCCACACAAGTGCTAAATCATGTGGTGCTTGATTCGGCCGGCAGGAGGCAGAACTCGATTTGGCCGGCGTTGGGCGGAGCTCGATTCGGCCGACAGGAGGCAAAGCTCGATTCGGCCGGCGGGGGGCGGAGCAGGACGGCGCGATGCGGGCGGGACGGACGAGGCGGCGCTGGCAGAGGACGGCACGCGAGCAGGGCGGGAGGTCGCGGCACGGGCGGAGGACTGCGCGGGCGGGGCGGGCGAGGCGGCGCGGGCAGGGTAGGGCGGGACGGGACGCGCGGCGCGGCGTGGGTAGAGGACAGCGTGCAGGCGGAGCGGTGCGGGCGAGACAGCGGGATAGTGGAGCTCGATTTGGGCCGAGACGACGGGGTGCTCCGACGCGGGCGGGGTGGTGCTTGCACCGGGCCGGGACGACGGGGTGCTTTGACGCGGGCGGCGGCAGGAGAGCTGCAGGCGCAGCGAACGGCGCCGGGGGAGGCGGGGCGGCGGGGTGCTCCGATGCGGGCAGGCGCGGAGGAGGGTCGGCGCCGGTGTCAGATGCGCGGTGGAGCTCGCCCGTGGCCTCCATAGCCGCTGCGGCCGCAGGAGACGGCGGGGGCGAGGTCGCCAGAGCGAGCGGAAATTTCCGACGCGTGGCAGTTGGCCTCTCCCGCTGCTTTTTCTGGGATATAGCAAGTGGCTCTAGACTTTGCAAATATACCAAGTGAGGGTGCAAGGATAGCAAGCTTTGTAAAAAAATTGGTGGGGGGGGGGGGGGGGGGGGCACTTATACAAAGACTGTTGGAGCAAGGTTTTTGGAACAAATTTGTATATTTGCAGTTTTTAGCAATCCTAGCCAAATATAGAGAGGCTGCTGGAGATGCTCTTAGTTACTAGATGCTAGCTGCTTTGCTTTTTATCTTTATCTCCTGTTTGGCAGTGTGCCATGGAAAACCTTTATTCAGTTGTTGCGTTGTAAAACTAAGACCTCGTGTGGACTTTATTAATTTAAAGATGGGCATTAATATGCCTTTTATCTAAAAGTTCCTATCCCTCAACTAAGACTCAAAGAAAGGGAAAGACCTACTCCAAAGATCAATGAAATTCAATCCTAACTTGGTAATTGCGGCTTGGCCTAAGCGCTCACCCCAAAATTATCTGATGAAAGATGTTCTTGGTCCCTTCTTTTTCCTCAGATGCTTTTTTTATGGGGTTTTCTTCAGATGCTGAGTTCCCGTACTTTTTTTTGGGAGCCCGCGCAAGGTGGTGCAGCAACGTTTCATCTTTTCCGGCCTCCATGGAGGCCCAAAACGTTCTTTCGGGCCAGGTTTGGCCTCGTCCAGGGCCACCCACGCTTTCACCAGTCGGTCGTAACTCGTAACCTTGTCCGTCTCTCCTCTCCAGAATTCACTTGGACGGACCCACCAATCAGTGACCCGGCGCACCCCCTTCTTCCTCGGTTCCTCACACGCGAAGCAAACCCCACGCACGCGGACGCGGTAGCCGGCCGACGAGATAACTCCACCTTCGTCCACCGGCGGGATCGACCGATCTTGCGCGCCTGATCCTCGATTCCACTTCCAGGTGAGCCGCCGCCTCCCCTCGTCCTCCTCCTCCTCCGCACCTCTCCCCAGGCCACGATTTCTAGGCATGCAGCAGAGACCAAATCGTGCATAGGCGCGGCGGCGCGTCGTCGGAGGGCTAGGGGCGACCCTTGACCATAGTACCAGTAGTCTAGGAGTCTGCGATTTCTGTAGGGTTCCCTTCTCTTCTCATCTCGTCTTCTCGTCCGCGCGCGACCTAACAGCGACGGCGGCGCAGGTACTCCGCCCTCCCCCTCCGGCTGGGCACGGCGCCGGCGGCCTCCCGCCCCGCTGCCCTTCCTTCCGGCGTAAACACGCGCATCTCAATTGATCCCTACAAACCAAACAAGGCCTTGGAATTTTCGTTCCAGGGATTTTTGCATACCTAGTCCGACCTGCCGACTCGGTAGACGCTGATAAATAATTAGAGGTTCAGAATCTAGAGCGTTGCTGTGAGTTAGTTTAGACTTTGGGGAGCTGCTGGATGACTGGATATTTTTTACTTTGTAATTTCGGATAGCAAGTTGCCTGCAAATGCACCTTGCCGAAGCACACATAGGCAGTCTGGGATTAGATACCACTGCGTGCGTTCTAGGAGCAATAAATTTTGAATGATGGAGTGGAATTCAATGTGCTATAGTATAGGAATGTGGATCTACTCATATGTTTGTGCTGTGATGCAATTTTCTAGTGTTTTGTCATCTTTTTTTGTTCCTAATGATATGGTACACAAGTCTCTTCCATATACCCAAGATATTAGCATCCTGTCATCGGCGTTTATTACCTTTCGAAAGTTATTTTCCATCAGAGTTTACTTGCATCTTAACTCCATTCTTCATAGAAGAGGGTTCATATATTTCAAATTACTTAACACATTCTCTTTCCTTTGATGCAGCTTGCTTTTGTGCAATGAGCTGGAGAATTCCTCTTTTCGGGTAGGTTAATGTCAGTTGTAATGTTCATTCTCATTTCTGAGTTCTAGCGGTTCAGCTTTCGGTCTCTCAAAGCTGATGTTTGCCTGTTCTGTGAATTGAGTTGTCTCTGTTCATAAACCAAATATATTGGGAAATAGGTTAAATAAGTGCCATTTATTTCTCACTCTCGTGGAGCTTATATCGATCTTTCATGTATGGATCGAGTGTCCTGTTTTTTTTTTTCCAAAACCTAATGCTCAGGAATATTGCCAATGAAACAAGTCGTTTGTTCATGCTAAGTTATCTATCTGTGTATCAGTCCAGCTACCAGGCTGTGTGCGGTGTCTAGTTCTTAGTTTCTAAGAAAACCATAAGTCAAACACATTCTTGAATGTGCTCACTTTTGCTCCAAAACATCATTTGTTGTTAGCGGAAGAGAGTTGGGCTAACTACTGTTATGTCATTTCCTATGGTTGGATCTTCTGTTAACTGAACTATATGTGAATTTACACTGTATATTTCGTCTTAAGATTGCTTTGAGAACTTTTTACTTGTCTTGCTTACTTCCTTTGGCTCTGCTGAATGATGCTATCAGCAGCTCTCAGCAGCAGCAGCAGCCTGAACCTAATTTCCAGGATGTATCTACGCAATCTTGGTACCCTCCCTCGGTGGGAAGTTCATCCTCACATCCATCCACACCCACCTCTTCCAGTGCTAGTCCACACTATAGAGCTTCAGATCATTCACAGTCTTCATCACGGGGCCAGCCATCTCCAGCTGAGGCTGCAGGGATAATTGCTCGTTTAAAGGATAAGAGGTATGCTATTGTCCTTCTTTTCTGCCACTACTGCTTGCATCTTTTTTTGTTCAACACTGTATTTGCATATTTACCGTACCTGATCTGTATAATGGGCTATAAATTGCAACCAACTTCTTAGGTTTTCCCATGATAGGACGTATATGTAATTGTAGTCTTCAAATTGGGAGTTCTACGACAACTAAATCAAGGCTGACATTTTCATTCCATCTAGATGGAATACCAAAATTTCAATAATTCCGCTTCAAGCAATAGACAAGCTTTCTTATAGAAGATTACTACATCCAAGCTGTAAAGAAAGATATTTTATGTAGCACCTACACCTTTGAAGAATCCTTTCACTGTTGGCAATTCTAGATATAATGTGAGATGGCAACTATGTAAAGCATCTAAAATCCAGTGTTCATGCTACCTTGGGATAAAATTTGCAACATACGGTTCCCCTATAAGATTTGAATTTTTCAGATTCTTTCTTGTTGTTTGCAACTTCTGTATGAAGTTATTACAAGGCATAATTCATAAAACTGTTATTAAATAAACCCAAATTTGACGTGTTGCTTTTTCTATTGCTGACGACATTGTCTGCCCATATGCTATTTATCTTGTCTTAGTTATGAGAAAATGTGGCAAATAATTACTGAACAGAGTCAGATGATTCATCCATGTGCCATGGTCTGTGCTACATGGTCATTTTAATATCTAGACATTATATTCGGCCATTAGCATACTGTATTTTCCAAAATGACAGCAACATTGCTGAATAAGAATAATGTAGACCATGCCAGAACGTTTTTTCATCGTCTACGTTTTTTCAGTCAAGCCACATGACCGGAGCTAAGTAGAACGATTTGGTAGGTTGATTCTAGAGGAAAATTATAGATGAACAAATGTACATAAAGCATGCCAAATTATAGATGGATCACTGATGAGTATAAAACAAATGTACCGAAAACATGCGAATTAGTGTAAGCTTGAAGGGAGTATAATGTATATGCTAGAGAATTTGGAAGGAGCACTTATGTATGGTTGTTTATCATGTTTCTAATGTCCATATGTTTACTCTATGTGCATTTGCACACTATTCCTTTATACAGACCATTAAATTGTGATATGATGTGTACTTTCTTGGAGTACATAACTATGTTATACTACTGTTCTTACTTTTTCTATTGGTGCAGTGTTGATGAATTGCAAAGGCTGCTAAAAGACAAAGAGGCATATAATGCTTTTTTCAATTCACTAGATCAAGTGAAAACCCAAAACAATGTAAGTTTGTTGCTGCATGTACCATTGTCAATTGTGTTACTGACTCCATCGTGGTATAATTGAAGTGTTGTTCTACTTTATAACTATGTTTGTAGTGTAATTTTTTGCTGTTGGCTCTACTATAAAAAGTGGGCCCAGGTTGCTAACCGCTAAGAATGGTTCCCCTGGTGTGCATATGTTACTGTTTCTGTTTTAGCATAAATAAGTATATAATTCAGTAGGTCACTTTTCACTTCTTTTGTGCCAGCTTCTTTTCTTCCAGTTTTAACTTCATAAATTCATGTGAGCTTTATTAGTTTGCGTTATAAATTGATTAAATGGGATGAATTCACGTTATATATTCCAGTGAGCCTTATTGAATAGTTCAGATCGTAATGTTCATTTGTGTCTTGGAGGGTCAGAGTGCAACCTTTGTTTGTACCTGTGTGTTCTTAAATAGTTCAAATGACATTTTTGTTATTATTTTACACTTATTATATATTTTTTGCTGACTGTATTTAATTTAAAATATAAGACTTACCTGAATGCTAGATCTTGACAATAGTTAAGTGATCTTTTGAGTCAATTTTCTAACTTGTGGCACTTTGTGTTCAGTTACGCGGTGAGCTTAGAAAGGAGACACTTCAGCTTGCAAGTGATTTACTCATTCTATTTCTATAGATCAATGATTGGTGTTTTCATATCAGTGTTGGCTTAAATGGAATACTAAGTGTTATGCTGAATCTACAGGAGAAAATTTGGAAAAGGAGCAACGGATTTCGGAGCTCAGGAATCAGGTTCAGTATAGTTCACCTCCCCCTCAATTGTACAGCTAGTTATGCTGTTTTTTCTGGTCATCAAAATTGAATCAAGGCCATCATAAAAACTAAGTAACATTATTACTACTCTGGTAATTTGTGCAAGTTTCCTCTAAAGTTATCTGGTCCTGGTAATTCCCTCCTTAATTTCTGGTGGTGTTGGTGATCTGTGCAGTGCACAATCATAAGAACTACAGAACTAGCCGCTGCTGAGGACAGGTTGGCCGACTTGGAAAGGCAGAAGGACGAGATTATGAGGTCCTACTCTCCTGCTGCACTGCTCGAGAAGCTGCAAAGTAAGTGCTCTGAACAGCTGCATCTCCAATTCCAGCGTTTTGCATCTGGGGCTTCTCACTTTGTGGCTTGCGATCAGACATGATGTACTACATAACTACACAAGTACAGCACACTCGTGCACATTTACCTACAGCTGAATTTTTACTATGCATGCACCACACCTGTGTAGCCAAGTGGCCAGCGGTACAGCAGGGAGCATACTGGACCCAGTGTTGTGCTTGGTTGCGTTCAGTGTTAAGTTTAGCCGATGTAATGCTATCTCTCACACAAACCCATCGACATTCCTTTGCCTTGTTGCTTTGCTCAGGTACAATGGCTAAGCTGGACGAGGAGTCGGAGGAGCTCCATGAGAAGTTCCTGGAGAAGGACGTGGACCTGCCAACCTTCGTGCAGAAGTACAAGAAGCTCCGCGCTGCCCACCACAAGTGCGCCTTGCTCCACCTCTCCGGCAAGGCCTCGCTCCGCTGATATATGTCTAGCCATCATCGCCTTCGGTCGTGGCTGTATCTATCCTGTTTCTGGTGGTGTCTCTCCGCTTTGCCCCTGTTTTTGACTGCAGACATCAGACCGAGGTCGCATGTACAGCAGAATATGACCATGGTCGTGGAGAACGAGCCGAACACTTTCTTATATGGTTACACGTATAAAGCCGTGCATAATTTTATCTAAGCTTTCCATTCATCGCATAGCATATGAATCCAAACCATACTGGATTACAGTGTTTTCATCAAGAGTATCTCGTCACCTACAAAACTGTTGTAGTCTCTTTTGCACCGAATGATCAAAGTATCAAAACCTCCTACGGGTATGGGCCTATATGGGTCCTGGTTCCGCTGGATTACACTGCAGCTTGCCAAGGCAGATGCGTTGTACATCTGATGGTTAGCGCTCTCGTCCATTGAGCAATCACGAGAGCGAGCTATTTCACGGGAGAGCATAATTTCGCACAGCGTTTTTTTTCTTCTTTTGGGATTGGATCTGATCTCTGCGACTGCAAAGCATTGCATCCATATGCATAGACAGAACAAAACTGCATTATTATTAGCTCTGAAATTAGTGTGGAATGGTCCAAAGTTTTCCCCACTGCAGCAGTACACAGGGTAAGAACGAGGAGTGGCGAGCTTTGTCGGCGCTCTGCGTCGCCGTAAGCGGACAAGGCGCCCGTGACCTGGTCTTTTGGAGGTGACGGAGAAGCTAGGCGGGTGCGGCGCCGCTGTGACGAGTGTCATCGAGTAATAATATCGCTCCCGGAGATTAGCATGTATGTTACCCATAGTTTATATATTTAGTCACATGATGACGGGGCCGGCCAAACTGTTTGACAATCGCAAGGATTTGCTCGTGGAAAGATGTGGATCGTCTTCTTAACTTCCCGATAAAAGTGATGAATCTGTCCATAGTCCTGGAACGTTATATGCTTGTCAAGTTGTCATGAATGGATGATCATCAAATGATGAATCTTCCCATATGCATACATGACATGTTCTGCGTCTCTGTTAACAGTGTTGACAGCTCAGGTGTCCATGTCAAGTACAGGTAAAATGTGATCATTCAGCTCCCCGTCATGAGTTGGGCTAAGCAAATATTCACGCCTGGCCTGATCGACCTCAACGGCCCAAGCTATTGTCTCCCAAGTTGGATATATCACTACGGGAGAGCTGCTCATTACCGTGTGTCCGAGACACACGGCAAAGGTCAAAAAACACACGGTAAAGGCTTTGCCGTGTGCCACACACGGCAAAGAACACACGGCGACATCTTGCACGGTAAAGAGCTCTTTGCCGTGTGCTAAATATCGAGACACACGGCAACGCTCCTAAGTGGGTCCCACCGCCACTTGACGACGGCGACGGCCGTTGACGGCGGGCTTCCGACAAGTGGGTCCCACCGGATACATCTTTGCCGTGTGCTGCGTGGAAACACACGGCAAAGTGGGATGGTTTTATCAAAAAAAAAAAATCCTGCCCGGCCGGCGTCCTCGCCGCGAGGTCGACGGCGAGCTGCGTCCTCCATGACAGCGGTCGACGAGGAAGGCGGCGGCGTCCTCCGGGTCGCGTCCGCGCCGTCGTCGGAGTCCTCCGGGTCGCGTCCGCACCGTCACCGGAGAGGATGGAATCCAGGTCGCCGGAGAACGTGACGAGGACGGCGGCGTGGTCGAGCTGGTCGACGAAGATGACGGCGTTGCTCCTGTCTCGCGGTCGTCGGCATGACGAGGAGAGCGGCGTGCTCCTGGCTCGCCCCAGAGTCCGATGCGGCGACGGCGGCGGCGCGGGACGGGAGGGACGAGGCGACGCGGAGGTTGGGCCCGACGCGGGCGCCGGGCCTCGGCATCAGCTTCTCCGCCGGGGTAGCACGGGCGCGGATGCGGACGCCGACGCAGCGATGGCGTGGCACTGGATCTTGATGGAGCCACACGGAGCCGTCCGGCGCGGCACTGCTACCGTCGGTGGGCTTCTGGGCGCTGTAGTCGGAGGGCTGGTGGCCGTGGTCGCGCACGGCGGCGGATCACGGCGACGGCGGACGAGGACACCGGAGGGAGGGGAAGCGGAGCGCGGGCGCGCGGCTTGTGGAGTTGTGGTGCGCACGGACACCGGAGGGAGGGGAACCTGGAGCCGCCGCCGCCGGGAACCTGCCAACGGCCGCGCGTGGAGCCGCCGCCGATGGGAGCCCGCCCGCGCGTGGAGCCGCCGCAAACGCCCGCGCCTGGAGCCGCCAAAGACGGGAGCCTGCCAACGGCCGCGCGTGGTGGTCGCCGTCGCCGCCGCCTCTCCTCCGCGTGGTCGTCGCCGTCGCATGGTCGTCGTCGCCGTCGCGGGGCTGCGCTGCGCGGCGTGAGCCACTCGTTTCCTGGAAGAAAAGAGAGGATAAGGATAAGGTTGAGGATAAGGCCACGGTAGAAGTTAAAGAAAAAGAGAGAGAGGATAAGGAGAGAGGGAGGGAGAAGATTGGGCCGTTCGATCTTGTTGGATCCAACGGTTCAGCACGGTGATCCGTGTGCATATGGTCTGAACCAATCAGAGGACGTGATTCTTTGCCGTGTGCTAATGTTTGACACACGGCAAAGAGTGTTTGTTTTTTCCTTCTTACTTTCTTTATCTTTTTGGTGAAGTGTTTTTTCCTCCAACTTTGTACAAAATAAATTTTATTATTTTTTCTAACAACTACTACACTTAAAAGGACTCCATGCCAAATATTTTCTTTTTTTGAGCTTTAATTCATTTTCTTTGAGTTTTTTCAAAAAATGGTCAAAATGTCGAGCAGGGCTATTCGTTGAAAGGGTTCGAATTTTTCAAAACTATCGATGGTTCTGTGATATAACCACTATTTGTGTATCCTAAAATGATTTTTGCAAAAATTTCTGAGCAAACTATCACACACTTGTAGTTCAAATTGGAATTACTTTCGGAAAATCGACATAAAGGCATTTAAATGTGCGAAATTAGGTAAAAAGTGAGAAAATTCCTAATGTTTCTGGAATATCCATCAAATATGGACTACTTTGTGTGAAAATTGGATGGGTGCCATTTTGCACCATATTTTTGGTATTTGCTTCACAAAAAACGTCAATTTTGACACTTAGAAAATGAAAAATGATATTTATACAATTCGTTTGAAAAATCTTTGTTCGGCAACATTGTTTATCATACCAAGATACACCTATGTGCCAAATATGGGCACATTATCACAAACTATGCCACGGGAATGGTCATGTGTTGGTCGTTTGACTTGAAAACTATACATGTTTATACATGATAGACCTTTTCGGGGATAAATTCTTTGTAAAGTTGTACAGAACTCAAGTTTATTATTTTTCTAACAACTACTACACTTAAAAGGACTCCATGCCAAAGATTTTCTTTTTTTGAGCTTTAATTCATTTTCTTTGAGTATGTCGAGCAGGGCTATTCGTTGAAAGGGTTCGAATTTTTCAAAACTATCGATGTTTCTGTGAAATAATCACTACTTTTGTACATTAAAATGATTTTTGTAAAAATTTCAGAGCAAACTATCACACACTTGTAGTACAAATTTTAATTACTTTCGGAAAATCGGCATAAAGACATTTAAATGTGCGAAATTAGATAGAAAGCGGGAAAAATCCTAATATTTTGGAATTATCCATAAAATATGTACTACTTTGTGTGATAATTGGTTGGGAACCATTTTGCACCATATTTTTAGTACTTGCTTCACAAAAAAGTCCGTTTTGACACTTATAAAATGAAAAATAATATTTATAAAATTCGTTTGAAAAAACTCTGTTCGGTAACATTGTTTAGCATACCAATATACACCTATGTGCCAAATATGAGCACATTATAACAAACTATGTCATGAGAATGGTCGTATCTTGGCCGTTTGACTTGAAACCCATAGATGTTTATAGATGATAGAACTTTTCGTGAAGTAATTTTTTGTAAAATTTGAAAAAAAGAAAGTTTATCATTTTTCCTAGCAACTAGTACACATAAGAGGACTCCATGCCAAAGGATTTCATTTTTTGAGGTTCTATTCATTTTCTTTGAGTTTTTCGAAAAAACGATCCAAATGGTGAGCATGGATATTTGTTGAAAGGGATCGAATTTTTTAAAACTGTCGACGGTTCTGTGAAGTAACCACTACTTTTGTACCTAAAAATTATTTTTTCAAAAATTTCAGAGCAAACTATCACACACTTGTAGTTCAAATTTGAATTACTTTCCGAAAATCGATATAAAGTCATTTAAATGTGCGAAATTAGGTAGAAAGCAAGAAAATTCCTAATATTTGGGGATTATCCATCAAATATGGACTACTTTCTGTGAAAATTGGATTGGTGCCATTTTGCATCATATTTTTGGTACTTGCTTCACAAAAAAAGTCATTTTTAACACTTAAAAAATGAAAAATAATATTTATAAAATTCGTTTGAAAAAACTCTGTTCGGTAACATTGTTTATCATACCAATATACACCTATGTGCCAAATATGAGCACATTATAACAAACTATGTCATGAGAATGGTCGTATCTTGGCCGTTTGACTTGAAACCCATAGATGTTTATAGATGATAGAACTTTTCGTGAAGGAATTTTTTGTAAAATTTGAAAAAAGAAAGTTTATCATTTTTCCTAGCAACTAGTACACATAAGAGGACTCCATGCCAAAGGATTTCATTTTTTGAGGTTTTATTCATTTTCTTTAAGTTTTTCGAAAAACGATCCAAATGGTGAGCATGGATATTTGTTGAAAGGGATCGAATTTTTTAAAACTGTCGACGGTTCTGTGAAGTAACCACTACTTTTGTACCTAAAAATTATTTTTTCAAAAATTTCAGAGCAAACTATCACACACTTGTAGTTCAAATTTGAATTACTTTCCGAAAATCGACATAAAGTCATTTAAATGTGCGAAATTAGGTAGAAAGCAAGATAATTCCTAATATTTGGGGATTATCCATCAAATATGGACTACTTTCTGTGAAAATTGGATTGGTGCCATTTTGCATCATATTTTTGGTACTTGCTTCACAAAAAAAGTCATTTTTAACACTTAAAAAATGAAAAATAATATTTATAAAATTCGTTTGAAAAAACTCTGTTCGGTAACATTGTTTATCATACCAAGATACACCTACGTGCCAAATATGAGCACATTATAACAAACTATGCAGCGGGGATAGTCATATCTTCATTACAAATAGATATAGTAAAACTAGAAAAAAAAAATGAAAATCGGTCTTTACCGTGTGTTGGCACACGGCAAAGATTTATTCTTTGCTGTGTGCCAGCACACGGTAAAGACCTTCCGTGACGGAGCCGTCTTCCCTTCCGTTTTGTGGACACGTGTCAACTTTCTTTACCGTGTGTCTTTCTTTACCGTGTGCTTTTTACCGTCTTTACCGTGTGCCATTCTTTGCCGTGTGTTATTTGCTTTCAAAACCGTGTGTTATTCTTTACCGTGTGCGGCACACGGCAAAGATAGACGTTGCCGTGTGCCCGATATTTGGCACACGGCAACGTCGTGCTCTCCCGTAGTGTATATGCCACTCGCTCGTGAAGGAGACACGTACAGAAGCCAGCAGAAAGGCGCGTATGGAGAGCGTGCAGTGGGGTGGGGAGATATGGCAAAATTCACCACTGGAATTGGATTATGCGTCACGGCCGGCCGACGATAGCATGGCACATTCACGTGGATCGACTGGTGCGTAAGATCGTTCAGCATTTGTAAGCTAGCTAGAGTAGTTCGCGTCGATGCCAGGCCAGTTCATGTGATCCTGCCTTGAGCATCATCCGATCCACCGAATCACGTGTAGCTAGATGAGTACCACGGTACACTGGTGCGTACATTGTACTGTCCGTAATGTACTCCCTCCGTATCAAAATATAATATGTTTTGGACTTTTTCTTTCCATCTGTATCTAGATATCTTTTAGTGTAAAGTTTAAATGAATCTTACATTAAAACATATCTAAATACGGTTGAAAATCAAAAGTCCAAAATACGTTACATTTTGATACGGAGGGAGTATGTATATCGACTCGGCGACGGCGAAGAATGAGGCATATGCAGAGATATACTTGATGCATTCTCAGTTGAAAAAAAGAAGCAAGATATGGTCATCACGTGTAGCGCCGAAGAACGACAGACTGATGACGATAACAAGATATAGGAGGCGATATGCCAACTCGCTGCTGCTAGCTAGCTGGCGATCGTTTCGACGACGAGATGTGCGAATGTGACGAGCTTTTGTCCCCTTGTTGACCCGTGAAGAGGCTGTCAGCCGCGTTTCAGGAACATGTACTGCGTGTACTCCAGAGTACAACATGGTTAACTTGTACGGTTAGTCTGTTACACGTTAAACTTTTCTAGCTCAAGAACCAGCACAAGGGGATAGCATTGCTGACATGCATGGATAAAATTGGACAAAACTTAATGATTTCTTTTTCAGAATTCAGCATTTCCCCCTTCGAAATTCTAACACAGCTTACATGCATGTACTTGAGATTTTTTTAAACAAAATTTCAGCGATAATGAGAGTTGAAAAACAAGCAATATCCTAAGACCCCAAAATATCCGGCCACCCAAAAGGCAAAACCCCTATATAAACCCATCTCACGCTCCTCACAGTGACGCCGACACTCCCCTAGCGCGCTAGTCCAAGCTAACCTCGCACGCCATGGCGGCCACCAGTACCGTCCGTCTGCTCCTCCTGCTCGCAGCCACCGTCGCCGCGGCCGCCGACCTCTCCGTCTACCACAACGTGCACCCACCGTCCTCCTCCCCGCTCGAGTCCATCATCGCGCTGGCCCGCGACGACGACGCGCGCCTCCTCTTCCTCTCCTCCAAGGCCGCCTCCAGCGGCGCCACCTCCGCGCCCGTCGGCTCCGGCCAGACCCCGCCCTCCTACGTCGTGCGCGCCGGGCTCGGCTCCCCGGCGCAGACCATCCTCCTCGCGCTCGACACCAGCGCCGACGCCACCTGGGCGCACTGCTCGCCGTGCGGCACCTGCCCGACGAACAGCCTCTTCGTCCCGGCCAAGTCCACCTCCTACGCGCCCCTCCCCTGCTCCTCCACCATGTGCTCCGTCCTCCAGGGCCAGCCCTGCCCGTCCAACGACCCCTACGACAGCGCGGCGCCGCTGCCGTCGTGCGCCTTCTCCAAACCCTTCGCCGACGCCTCCTTCCAGGCGGCGCTGGCCAGCGACTGGCTGCGTCTGGGCAAGGACGCCATCCCCAACTACGCCTTCGGATGCGTGGGCTCGGTGAGCGGGCCGACGTCCAACCTGCCGAGGCAGGGGCTCCTGGGCCTCGGCCGGGGCCCCATGGCCCTGCTGTCCCAGGTCGGGAACATGTACAAGGGCGTCTTCTCCTACTGCCTGCCCAGCTACAAGTCCTACTACTTCTCCGGCTCCCTCCGGCTGGGCGCCGCCGGCCAGCCCGCGCGCGCGCGCTACACGCCGATGCTCAAGAACCCTCACCGCTCCTCGCTCTACTACGTGAACGTGACCGGGCTAAGCGTGGGCCGGTCGCCGGTGAAGGCCCCCGCGGGCTCGTTCGCGTTCGACCCCAACACCGGCGCAGGCACGGTGATCGACTCCGGCACCGTGATCACGCGGTGGACGGCGCCCGTGTACGCGGCGCTGCGTGAGGAGTTCCGTCGCCAGGTCGCGGCGCCCAGCGGGTACACGTCGCTCGGCGCGTTCGACACGTGCTTCAACACCGACGAGGTGGCCGCCGGGGGCGCGCCGGCCGTGACGATCCACATGGACGGCGGCGTCGACCTGGCACTGCCGATGGAGAACACGCTCATCCACAGCAGCGCCACGCCGCTGGCGTGCCTGGCCATGGCCGAGGCGCCGCAGAACGTGAACGCCGTCGTCAACGTCGTCGCCAACCTGCAGCAGCAGAACGTCAGGGTCGTCTTCGACGTCGCCAACTCGCGCGTCGGCTTCGCGCGCGAGTCCTGCAACTAAAAATTAGATTGCGCGAGACGAGCTTCACGACGTGGTCATGCGATTAGTTGATTTCAACCGATCTTCTTGTTCATTTGTCGCTTAATTTTCATTGTTTCCAATAAGGGACGTGGCATCAAAGTTTGTCACGGGTGAGTGTGCTGTGTTGTACTGTGTCGATAGGACGAGTGAGTGACTCAGAACTATTTACTGGTGTGATGTGGTGCACTTGTTTGTTTTTGTTTGGTTGCTGCAAGCTTGCAATACATTGATTTGCAGAGTACGTTCAAGACTTCACCTTAGAAAAAGGTAAATATTCACTCTAGTTTCAGTTTGCGAAATATGGCAGTTGCACAGTTCTAGAAAAATATATTAACTAAGAGCGCAACCACGGAAAACAAGAGCAGAAAAAACATGCATTTTAATTTAGATTTGAATGTACAACCAGACATATATGCTGACAGGTTTCAAAAGTGCACCTCAATTTTTATGGATAAGATCAAAAGTGGTTTTTGAAATAAATAAAATATGCCACGCAAATAAACCAAAACAAGAAAAATATGAAATGAAAAATTCTTGAGAAAATGTGCATATCGAATATTGTTTGATAATTGCACATTTCTCAGGAAAAATACAATATGTATCGAAAAATGCATGAAGTTGCACATCTCTTGTTCAAATGGCAACTCATACCGAAATAATTGTTGCTAGTTGCATATTTCTTTATAAAAAGTGGAAATCATATAAAATAATAATTAATAACTACAATTTTTCGAGAAAAAGTACAACTCGTATGGAAAACCAGTTGGAGTTGCACACTTCTTGTGAAAGGTGCAACTCATGTCAAATATTATTTCTAGACTGCATTCCCCATATCCAATACCAATAATTAGTTTTTATACTTTCAATGATTTTTACAAAAAAGAAAGAATTTATTAACAGAAAAAGGAAGCATTCTGGGTCGGCTGCATACGAGATGCGTTGCATGAAAGCTTTGTTTTCATCCCAGAGTCCTCTTTTTTTTGGCCCCTAACTCAAAGCAGACTGATGACTAGAGACAATTTTAAGAAAAGAAAACTGCATAAAACTGAACATTGCATCCTGATCTGAATATTAATTTGTGCATCGTATTTTCTTTGAATGCATTGTAGCTAAGAAAATCTGGAGTTGGTTAATCTAGCTAAGGATAACCCACACCCTATTCTTATAGGAGGGGATTTCAATATGCCGAGGTACCGATACGAGAAAAGTAAGGGTAGATTTGACGGTCATTGGCCTCTCTTATTCAATACTGTAATTGATAGCTTGTCTTTACGAGAGGTTCATATGGCGGGGAGACAATTTACTTGGGCTAATAGTCTCCCCGAGCCGACATACGAGAAGCTGGACTGGGTACTGATGGACTCCCATTCGGAGGATAAATATCCATTGGTGACGGTACGTGCTTTGGAACGTATTGAGGCTTTCTCGGATCATACCCCCATACTCCTATCTACTGGAACATTGAAACCGCCCGTTAAGTCCCAATTCAAATTTGAATTAGGTTGGCGGTTGCGGGATGGCTTTGATGATTTAGTTAAAAGGATATGGGCTCAACCGGCAGTGGGTGATAGTGCTATCCAACGGTGGAATTATAAGATGCGCAGTATGCGTAAATTCCTTCGTGGATGGGCGAGACACACAACCGGTATACTTAAAAAAGAAAAAGAGCGCATGTGTTCCATTATTGATGAGCTTGATAAACTAGCATAAGTACGTCCCTTATCAGCAAATGAGAGTGACCTAAAACGGCATTCGAATGAGCAAGTGGGTCGTATGCTGCAGGAAGAAGAGCTTAAATGGTACCAAAGGTCTAAGGCCCAATTCATCCTGCAAGGAGATTCGAATACGAGGTACTTCCACAATGTCGCTAATGGCAGACATAGGAGGAAACTCATTCACTCTCTTCATCAGGATGAGGGCCTGATCGAGGGTCAGGACAAGCTCAAAGGATATATTACGGACTACTACAAAGTTCTGTTCGGAGCTCCGGAGGAAGGAAACTTCACTCTTGATGAGACACGAATGAATGATATTACCCAAGTTACTCCAGAGGAAAACAACCTGCTCATTGCACCCTTCTCTGAAGACGAGATAAGCAAGGCGGTTTTCCAAATGGAGCATAATAAGGCGCCTGGGCCTGATGGATTCCCAGCTGAGTTTTACCAGCATTTTTGGGAAACCATTAAGGCCGACCTGTTAGAGTTATTCGGCTATTTGCATGCTGGACAACTCGAGCTTTTTCGTCTTAATTTTGGGGAAATCGTTTTGTTGCCTAAGATTCAGGCGGCTGAGAGGATACAACAGTATCGTCCTATATGTCTCCTGAATGTTAGCTTCAAGATCTTTACAAAGGTAGCGACCATTAGGTTGAATTCTGTTGCAGATCATGTGGTTAAACCTACCCAAACTGCGTTTATGCAAGGGAGGAATATACTAGACGGGGTCGTGGTTCTCCACGAGACCGTACATGAGATGCACACGAAGAAACTTAATGGGGTAATTTTAAAAATAGACTTTGAAAAAGCCTATGACAAAGTAAAGTGGCCATTCTTATTACAAACTCTAAGAATGAAAGGGTTCTCTGATGAGTGGTGCGAATGGATCCGAAACTTTGTTGTGGGGGGAAGTGTGGCGATAAAGGTCAATGATGACGTTGGCCACTACTTTCAAACAAAAAAGGGTCTAAGGCAAGGTGATCCTCTATCGCCTATACTATTTAATATAGTGGCTGATATGTTGAACATCATGATTGAACGAGCAAAAATGGATGGCCTAATTGAAGGTGTAGTTCCACATCTTGTCGATGGGGGACTTTCTATACTTCAATATGCGGACGATACAATCATTTTAATGGAACACAATCTTGATAAGGCGACGAATCTGAAATTGATCTTATCAACATTCAAGCAATTATCAGGATTAAAAATCAATTTCCATAAAAGTGAATTGTTTTGCTTCGGCGATGCACAGGACGCAGCTGCTCAGTACGCTGATTTATTCGGTTGTGAGCAGGGTCAATTTCCCATAATTGAAAGGACACGGATGTCGCCTAGAGGGGGGGGGGGGTGAATAGGCGATTTAAAATTATTACGGTTAAGGCTTGAATAAATGTGGAATAAAACTAACGTTTAATTTATCAAGCCAAAACCTAAACTAGCTAGGTTCACCTATGTGCACCAACAACTTATGCTAAGCAATATAATCAACTAGGTGATAGCAAGGTATATGACTTTAAGCTCAATGTCTATCACAAAGTAAATAGCATAAGTAAGAAGCTCGGGTATAGAAATACCGAGGCACTTGGAGACGATGATTTATCCCGAAGTTCACTTCCCAATGGAAGCTAGTCTCCATTGGAGCGGCGCGGTGTTCACCAATGTGAAACACCGAGTAGCCTTGATATGGCACACCGTATCTCCGTTGTGTCTTACCACCAATGTGGCGAGGCACTTGTCACTATGTTGCCGTTGAGGTTGACAACTAGAACCTTTACAAGGGTGAAGCTCACTCCACAAGTTGGAGGGTCTTCACCAAATGCACCGAGTCACCAAGACTTGATGCCCAAGGCCGAGGGATCCCGGCAATGTCTTCGTAGCTACCAAAGCTCCGAAGCTAACAAGGTTGAGCCACACTCCACAATTGGAGGCTCCCAACAAATCCCGTAAGCCACCAAGACTCCGAGAAATCAAACCGTCTAGGGTACCAACGTGCCCTAGAGGAACAAGCCCTAGGGAACCAAAGTACCCAAGAGTAACAAGCTTCTCAACTTCACTTTCCACGAATCACCGTGGAGAACTCAAACCGATGCAACTAATGCAATGACAAGAACACACTAAGTGATCAAGTTCTTCCAACCCGAATCCCACCAAAGCAACTAATGCTTGGGAGGGATTAAAGAGGAAGAACCAAGGAGAAACACAAAGAAACTCCAAAGATCTAGATCCAAAGTGTTCCCCTCACTTAGAGGAGAAAACAACCGGTGGAAATACGGATCTAGATCTCCTCTCTCTTTTTCCCTAAGAAGTAGCACGAACTAGTGGAGAGAATGAGAGAAAGCCAAGCTCAAGAGGTCAACAATGGAGGAGAGAAAATAGCTCAAGAGTTGGCAAAAGGTATATCTTTATTTTGGGAAGAAGCCCCTTAAATAGAGGCTCCGAAAATATGACCATTGGGTCATTTTATGTGCAGCTAAAAGGGGAAAAGGGGAGGGGAAGGCAGGGCAGGCCGGCCTGGCAGCCGGCCCAGGCCGGAGAGGAGGTCGGGGGCGCACCAGAGCCACCCGGTATGGAAACCGGCCCAGGCCGGAGGGGAAACCGGGCCGCCACCCGAACTGCCCGGCCTGGGAGCCGGCCCAGGCCGGAGGAGAGGCCGGCGGGTGACGGGAGGATGCGGGGCACCCGGGTGGGCCGGCCAGGGAGCCGGCCCAGGCCGGATATGAGGCCGGCGGTGAAAGTGCATGGTTGCCCCCATGCATGGTTTTGGTAATTAATGACAATCTCTATGGACTAATATTTGCATTGAGCTATATTTGTAGGTGTCCATTAGCTTGCTTGTCTCCATGTGTTGGAGTCAAGGTTTAGGGAAGAAGATCAAGGCCAAGGTGTTCGTCATCAAGAGAAAGGCCAAGTGAAGATATGCCGAAGGAGTGCTTTCCCCATCTTGGTGTATGGGGGAGCGTCATGTGAATCTTCACCAAGCAAGGCGCGATCAAGAAAGGTGGTTCGTCTTGAGGAGATGAAGATCTTCTTCTTCGACCTCAAGTGGATTTATGCGCAAGGCAAAGGTATGATCTTGATAGGGTTTCTATTTTACCGGTCTCATGTTGTTTAGTGAGAGACCGGGTTATAGGATAGATAGCCGTACTATCAAGAGGGGCTCTCGACCGAGTATCGTGATCGTATCGTTCGTGGAGAGCTCAAACCTTTGCATCCATGCAATCATCTTTATTGGTTCTTATGGCTTTTATCCATGTGAGAATTTAGAGCTTGTGTTCATCTCCATACCAAGCTCTAGTTCATCAAAAACCGATCTCATGAATATCTCCTTGCGTTTTTGATATCGGAGGCTTTACCGGTTTGTCTCTTCTATGAGAGGTCAAACTCTCTCCTTATGTTTTCCTCCTCACATGATAGACTATGATATGTATATGCATGATCTTGTAGGGCTTGTGATTATCTTCGAAACAAGCCCAAGATCATAGAAAACGGAGCCTTGATGAAAAACTTGTGCGTTTTCGGTTTTGGAGATTTTGCCGGTTCATCTATGCGGAAGGTTTCACTCTTCCATTTTTTAGCAAAATCTCCATTGCTTGGTTTCAATATTTTTACTTTTTGTAGGGTAGCTCTTGTCGTCCTCTTTCCAACAAAATTGGATTCACTCGATTCGGAGTTGCCACGCAAAAGTTATTCAGTTTCAGGGTTTGCCTGTTTTTCTCTGCTGGCCGGAAGTACCGGTCCCTGGACCGGTACTACCGCTGGGCACTTCCGGTGCCCAGTTCCGGCCCTACTGCCGCTTATTTTTCTGGGTACTGGACTCCCTGGGTTCCCCCGAATTTTTGCACCGGAAGTAGCACCGGTAGTACCGGGCCACCGGAAGTACCGGTGGCCATAGCGGTACTTCCGCTCCTACTTCCGGTGGAAATTTCCGGAGGCACTTCCGCTTATGCTTTTAGGTTCTGGATGTTTTGGAGTCTCCCGGTTTTTGGCCGGAAGTTGCCCCGGTACTACCGGGCGACCGGAAGTACCGGACGCCGCTGCGGTACTTCCGGCCTTGTGGGTTTTCGCGTTTGGAGATAGCCGTTGGGGAATGTTTTTATATGGGGCGGAAGTACCGCCCTTTGGGCCGGTACTTCCGGTCCTGCGGGTTTCTGAGCCCCAACGGCCAGATTCCCAGGGCTTCCTTTTAAGGGGTCCTTCTTCCTTTTTGGTTCAACACTTCTTCCAATCTTTTGAACCTTTTGCTCTCTCTCTCCTCCATTGTTGCACATCTTTGAGAGCTTGATTCCTCCACTTCCCTCCAATGATTCTTGCCCATCTTTAGGGAAACAAGAGAGGAGATCTAGATCTACCATTCCACCAATCAAATCCTTCTCTAAGTGAGGGGAACCTAGTGGATCTAGATTTAGGGTTGATTTGTGTTCTTCCCCTTGTTCTTCCTCTCAAATCCCTCCATAGCATTAGTTGCTTTGGTTGGATTTCGGAGTGAAGGACTTGACCACTTTGTGTGCTCTTGCCTTTTGCATTTGTTGCATCGGGTTGCTCTCCCTACGTGATACGTGAAGATCGAAGTTGAGAAGCTTGTTACTCTTGGGTGCATTGTGTTCCCAAGAGCTTGTTGCCTCTTGGGTGCATTGTGTACCCTAGACGGTTGGAGGTGCCGCGAAGACTTCGCTTGTGAAGCTTCGGCACGAGTTTGGGAGCCCCCAATTGAGTTGTGGGTGTGTGCCCCAAGGGAAGTTGTAAAAGGGCTCCGGAATCCGCCCCGAAGGATTCCGATAGTGGAAGGTGAACCAATCCCTTGGGTGAGGTTCATCGGAGAATAGGGTGAGGCCTTTGTGGCATCTTGAGTAGGCCTCTTGTGGCGAGCTCACACCCCTCCAACGAGACGTACTCCCTTAACAAGGAGGAACTCGGGAATACATCCTCGTCTCCGCGTGCCTCGGTTATTTCTATACCCGAGCTTTACTTATGCAATTTACATTGTGATAGCCTTCGTGCTTGAAGTTCATATCTTGCGATCCACTTGTTGCTTTCATTGCTTAGCATAAGTTGTTGGTGCACATAGGTAACCCTAGCATATTAGGTTGTTGGCTTGTTAATTTAAACATATAGTTTTATTCCGCAATTATCAAGCCCCTAATTAGAAAAAGTGTTAATCGCCTATTCACCCCTCCCCCCCTCTAGGCGACATCCGGGCATTGTTTGTTCTTTCAGGCGGCCCACCCGAGCAGACCGGCCTGTGGCCCGGACAAGGCCGGGGCTGAGGCCGGGGGGTCGCCCGAACGGGCCGGCCTGGGATCCGGCCCAGGCCGGCGGTGAGGCCGGCTGCCCTCCCTTTTCTTTTTTCTTTTTAATTATTCTGTCTTAAAAACAACCGATACCGAAAACACCATATCTTCCACATACGAACTCCGTTTTCGGTAATCTTGGACTCGTTGGAATCGTCACAACGAGCACAACAAGAATATACATAGAAACATCATTGTTCAACAAGATATGGTAAAACCAAATGATGAGAGGTAAAAACCTTTTATTGAAAACCGGAAAACCATATCTTTTGCATATGAAGTCCGAATGACACGAAACCACTTTTGTTGGAAAGAGGACGACAAATGCTACCCACTCACAAGTGGAAATATTGAAACCAAGCAAGGGAGATTTTGCTAATAAATGGAAGAGTGAAACCTTCCGCATAGATGGACCGACAAAATCTCCGACACCGAAAACTCAATAGGGAACACATATGAGAACCGTTTTCGGTGACCTTGGGCTTGTCATGACAAGCACGACAAGCACCAATACCACACCACGATAAGAGCCAAATAGGAACCAATAAAGATGATGCCAAGGATGCAAAGGTTTGAGCTCTCTACGACCGATACGCTAAAGCTCACTTGAGAGCCCCTCTTGATAGTACGGTTACCTATCTAACAAACCCGGTCTCCCGACACCGCGAGACCGGTAAAATAGAAACCCTATCAAGATCATACCTTTGCCTTGCGCATTCCACTTGAGCTAGATGATGACGATCTTGATCTACTCACAAGTGGATCACCTTTCTTGATTGTGCTCCACTTGGTGACGAATCGCATATTGCTCCCCCATACACCAAGATGGGAGAGGCACTCTTCGACATATCTTCACTTGGCCTTTATCTTGATGACGATCACCACATGACGCCATCCTCCATGGACAACATAGGATCTTCCTTTTGATTCATGCTTATGGAGAATGATCTTCTTCTTCACATGCCCTAATCTTGTATGTTGATCAATCTTGCACTTAGCCTTGATCAACATATAGTCTTCTTCTTTTAGCCTTGACTCCAACATATGGAGTCCACGCATTCCTTATGGACCAACACTGCAAATATAACTCAAAGCACACATTAGTCCATAGAGATTGTCATTAATTACCAAAACAACACATGGGGGCAACCATGCTCTTTCAATAATGTACTTGGGCATACCAATACATTATCGGAAACTGACTAATGCGGAATGGAGACATGTCGAGGAGCGTTTGCAAGC
>QRDG01000897.1:301684-420222 GCA_012064385.1 Puccinellia tenuiflora | reverse complement strand
CGTTTTGTATTTTTTTCTTCATTTTATGAATGTTTTCAATGTTCATATTTTATAAACTTTACATGTTCCAAATGTAAATATGAATATGTTATATATATTGAACATTTAAATAGATGAGTTGAGTAAAAACCGTTGTACTAATAAAATCCGAGGTTAGGATAAATATATTCAACATTTTAAATATTTAATGAAAAACCCTCAACTTTTTAACAGTCAAAACAAAATTCTACCAATTATTACACATATGTATAGAACAAGTTAGGATAAATAAATATCTCATACATTGTTACAAATGACCACAATACATCAACATCATTCAACACTTCTTCGTGTCTGTCATTTTTTTCTTCTTATCGCGTCGTATCCATGGACAATCTTCATCATTCAACGCGATGGTTGGGTCAATTTTCACTGTGAAGGGGGGAATTTTCATCAAACTATTGTAATCTTCTGACATGTCTGTCTTGTCATCCACTCCCACAATGCTTCTTTTCCCTGAAAGAACTATGTGGCGCTTTGGCTCGACGTCGTACGATGCATTCACTGCTTGCTTATCTTTTCTTTTCTTCGGTCTGCTAGACATGTCCTTCACATAGAAAACCTGAGCCACTTCACTGGCTAGGACGAATGGTTCGGTGTCGTATCCAAGATTCTACATATCCACTGTAGTTATTCCGTACTTCGGGTCTACATGTACCCCGCCTGTCAGGTTGAACCATTTTGCACTTGAACAAAGGGACTTTAAAAAATGGTCCATATTCAAGTTCCCATATCTCCTCTATGTAACCATAATATGTGTCCTTTTGCCCATTGCTGTTTGTTGCATCAAAGCGGATACCACTGTTTTTGGTTGGTGCTCTTTTTATCTTGATTGGCCGTGTAAATGTATTTCCATTTATCTCATACCCTTGATAAGTCAATATAGTCGAAGATGGTGCATTGGCCAACAAGTATAGCTGTTCTCCAACAGTGCGGTCATTAAAGAGACGTGTTCGCAACCAACCTCCGAAATTCTTCACGTGTTCTTCATCAATCCAATATTTAGATTGCTCTGGAAGTTCAAACGTAGAATATTCTTATGTTCCTCGATATACGGAGCCCACCAAGCTGGAATTATGTAGAACCGTGTAGTATGCTTGACTATAAGAATGCCCGTCCATACATATTATTGCTTTCTTTCCCAGCGTGCCTTTTCCCCGCAGTCTCCCCTCATAGCGTGATTGAGGAACCCCGATTGCCTTGAGGTCAGGAATAAAATCAACACAAAACTCAATGACCTCCTCTGTTCCATAGCCCATTGGATATGCTTCCTTCTGGCCTAGCACGGTTATGAACGTACTTCTTTAGGACTCCCATGAACTCTCAAAGGGGAACATGTTGTGTAGAAATACGGGACCGAGAACGAAAATCTCTTCGACTAGATGAACTATGAGGTGCGTCATAATATTGAAAAAGGAGGGTGGGAACACCACTCGAAGCTGACAAGACATAGGACCACTTCCTTCTGTAAATCCGGCAGAGTTACTGGATTGATGACCTTCTGAGAATTGAATTGAGGAATGCACATAGCTTAACAATGGGTACTCGAACATTTTCCGGCAGGAGCCCCCTCAGTTGCAATCGGAAGTAATTGTGTCATAATCACGTGCAGTCATGAGACTTTAGGTTCTGAACTTCAACTCTGTCATGTTAATTATTCCCTTTATATCGACGAGAAGCCTGACGGGACCTTGATACTGTTTAGTACTTTCAAAAAAGATCTTCTTCTCTTCTTTGGTAAGAGCGTAGCTGGCAGGACCTTGATACTTCTCTGCATTCAGGTTGTCTTGTTCGTGCATATGTTGCTGGTCCAGCCGTGATTCCGGTGTATTTTTCATCTTCCCATACACGCCAAGAAGTTTAGTAGGTTCACGCAGAGATTTTTCGTCACGTGCATCACGTCGATTGCAGACTGAACCTCTAGAATTTTCCAATAGGGTAACTCCCAGAATATAGATTTCTTCTTCCACATCGGCACGTGTCCGTCAGCATCATTTGGAACAGATTGTCCGCCAAGACCCTTTCCAAAGATTACTTTTAAATCCTTTACCATATCATATATAACATCCCCAGTAGGCCGTCTAGGCTTTGGCCGGTGATCTGGCAAACCTTTGAAATGCTTGCCTTTCCTTCTTACGATGTGCCTTTCCGGAAGAAACCGACGATGCCCCAGGTACACATTCTTGTTTACCAGATATATACTTTCAGTATCACCTAAACAGTGTGTGCATGCATTGTATCCCTTGTTTGACTGTCCTGATATATTACTAAGAGCTGGCCAATCATTGATGGTCACGAACAGCAATGCTCATAGGTCAAATTCATCTTGTTTGTGCTCATCCCAAACACGTATACCTTCTTCGCGCCACAATTGTAAAAGTTCTTCAACTAATGGCCTCAGGTACACATCAATGTCGTTGCCGGGTTGCTTCGGGCCTTGGATGAGTACTGGCATCATAATGAACTTCCGCTTCATGCACAACCAAGGAGGAAGGTTATAGATGCATAGAGTCACATGCCAGGTGCTATGACTGGAGCTCTGCTCTCCAAAGGGATTAAAGCCATCTGTACTTAGACCAAATCTTAAGTTCCTTGCGTCATCTGCAAATGTCGGAAACTCTCTATCAATTTTTCTCCACTGCGACCCATCAGCAGGGTGTCTGAGCATCACGTCTTTCTTACGGTCTTCCTTGTGCCATCGCAACAACTTGGCATGCTCTTTGTTTTGGAACAAACGTTTCAACCGTGGTATTATAGGAGCATACCACATCACCTTCGCAGGAACTCTCTTCCTGGGGCGCGCCTCGTCCTCAACTTCACCAGGGTCATCTCGCCTGATCTTATACCTCAATGCACCGCATACCGGACATGCATTCAAATTCTCGTACTCCTCGCCGCGGTAGAGGATACAGTCATTGATTCACGCATGTATCTTCTGCACCTCTAATCCTAGTGGGCAGACAACCTTCTTTGCTTCGTACGTACTGGGGGGCAATACGTTATCTTTTGGAAGCATCTTCTTTATTATTTTCAGCAATTTTTCAAATCCCTTGTCAGAAGTACCATTCTCTGCCTTCCATTGCAGCAATTCCAGTGTGGTGCCCAGCTTTTTCTGCCCATCTTCACAATTTGGGTACAACAATTTGTTGTGATCCTCTAACATTCTCTCCAACTTCAACCTCTCGTTTTGACTTCCACAGTTTATCTTCGCATCAAGAATGGCCCGACAAAGATCGTCATCGGGCTCATCAACAATGGGCTCTTTTTCAGCTTCATCTTCCCCCATTGATGTACCCACCGTGATCAGTGAACATAGGATAGTTGTCATTATCCTCTTCTTCCTCATTGTCTTCCATTATAACTCCTCTTTCTCCATGCTTGGTCCAACAATTATAACCGGCCATGAAACCGGACTTCAACAGGTGGACGTGAATGGTTTGTGAGGTAGAGTAGTCCTGAGTATTCTTGCAGACACTACATGGACATGAAATAAAACCATTTGGCGGCTTGTTTTTCTCAGCCACTTGGAGAAAATAATGCATGCCATTAATAAAGTCGGGATAACGTCGGTCACTGTACATCCATTGCCGACTCATCTTACTCATCTGCATTATATAAATAAAATATAAAAAACCATTAACACTATTTCTTCAATATATAACAGTGATAAAGTGAATTAATATATAAGTTCATCACATTCAAACCAAAGTAGAGCAAATAACCAAATGTAAATACATATAGTCTCACAAACATACATTGGTTCAAACTAACATACAACTATCTAAAGAATTTAAGCCCAACAACAAATACGATAAAAATCGCAACTATGGTAACTATCGAACCAACACCATAATGATACCAAGCCTCTTTATGAATGGCATAATTTCTAATTTTCTAATCTTCAAGCGCATTGCATCCATCTTGATCTTGTGCTCATCGACGATGTCGGCAATATGGAGCTCCAATTTCATCTTCTCTTCTAGGGTTTGGAGACGGAGATTTTCACTTCTTTCCAGTTTTGCTTTCAAATCATTAATTTCATTTCAAAAAACTCGATGATAGGGTCGGTTGAAATTTCCGGTTCAACAACGACATCCGGATCGTCATAGACCGGATGAGGACCGACGGGGACGGATATCAAAACCATGACACACTATACATATAAAAAAAGTAAGATAATATACATGCATCTAAAGTATATCAATAAGTTAAAAAGGGATAAAAACAAGACTCACCGAGGAGGTGCCGGCGACGGGATGGCGCGGGCGATCGACGATGGTAAAGATGGTCACCGGACAACTATAAACCCAATACATTATACTTTAATTTGAGCTAAAATTGCATGTAAAAAAATGAAATCTCTTACTTAGGCATTTCATCAAACACCTTGCTAGCACTAGAAAAATAAAATTTGCTAAGTAGCACCAAAATGAGCTAAAAAAGGAACACCGGAGTGCTAACCGTCGGGTAGATGAGGTGCCGCCAAACTTGACAAATGGTGGAGAAAATAGGGGCTGAACTCGTGGTTGGGAGGAGTAACGGTTAAGAAAATGGAGATGAACCCGGAGCTCAAAAATGGCTACGGCCGGGTCGGGGGGTGGAAGATGATATAGAATATATTTAGTCCCGGTCCGTAACAAGGACCGGTACTAAAGTCCCTCCATTAGTCCCGGTCTGTAAATAGAACCGGGACAGTGCATTGTCCCGGCTGGTCCCACCTCTGTCGCCTCCTCCCGCATCCCTTTGTCACCGGTTCGTAACATGAACCGGGACGGTAGGTCCCCTACGAACCGGGACTGGTCCTGGCGGGCGCCCTGGGACCAATGACCGGGACTAGTGCCACGATTGGTACCGGTCCGTAAGGGAACCGGGACGGAAGGGCCAAACCGAAGCCCCTGTTTCCACGTGTTAGTTGGATTGCTGATGTTTTGCTGGGGAAGCACTTGGTGGCACGTGTGCTCGTTCACGTAGGTAACCTGATACATTGGACGATGGGCGTCGCTGCTGTTATCGTCCTGCTGTACTTGCTTTTTCGCCCTGCAGCCGCTCTCATCGCTATGCCTGCAGCTGTAGTACAACCTGCATATTGCATATACAGGTAGAGAGATCAGTCAGATGTGCCAGGTATACTGGAATGCAGGGATACAAAGGACGTTCCCTTACTACAAGTACAAAAGAGAATGGTGAATGGTGAGGGACTGAAGGCAATGGACATGTTGGGATACAGTGTACAAGTCGTTTGTTATTTATAAATTATAATCTTGGCTAGCTAGCTTGACGTTTGTGACAAGTCGTTGGCAGCATGCATGCATGCCTTTAGTTCTGGAAAGAAAATTAGGGATAAATATTGGTGGGAGATAACCAATTTACTGCTCTGAGCTGGCCTGGACAGTACTAGAGTATGTCTTAGCTAGGTGACCAGTCTAGCACGCAAGACCAATGCAACATGCATCTTCACTAAGTTATAACATTGGTATTTTCTTAATAACTGAGTTATAATCCAAATGTACGGAACAAATCGTCGTCACAACTACAAATTTTACTATATAGTACTCACATGCGGGCAAAATATATTAAAACATAATTTCTAATTTGTCACAAGATATTGTTTTCTTCTAGTGTTCCGGGACAGCCATAGGTTTTGTCTTGATTCCGTGTGTACTGTTTCTCCTAGTTTCAATGTTAAGCCGTTATTAAGCCACTCATAAAGAAACTATTTTACCCCTATTGCCTGAAAAGGTAATTTTGCTACTCCCTCCGTCCCAAAATGGATGTCATATCTTTGTCCAAATTTAGTGTCATATCTTTGTGTAAATTTAGTGCCTAGATACATTCAAATTTAGACAAAGATATGACATTCTTTTTGGGATAGAGTTATTATTATTGTTTTGATCGAAGGAATTCTGGCAACATATTCCAGCAGCATTTCTTATGTACGTTCGTAACTTTTCTTTATTTTATTGTATTGTTGTAACCACTCAGCAAGATTTAAGCATGTGATAAATTTGCAACTTGTAACAATATGTAAACTCATGCTGGTTGTAATGCTTACTAATCAAGCCAACAAGAACTCCCTTCATGGAAACAAGACTTGTAACAATATGCTTTTCGGGTCATGCATTGTAAGGTAAGTCTTAGAATTTGTAGAAAAGTGATCTACAAATTTTATTGGTCTGACCCTGAATTTATAAATCGGAAACTTAATTGTAAGATCTTACAAATGCAATTTTTCTTCCGATATTCTGAAATATAAGCATAGTTCAGCCATGCATGCATGTAAACCACATGTGTTATAGTCCTTGCTAGTGATATATTTCATAAAGGTTAAATGGATTTGTGATTTGCTAAAGCTGGAGGCAATACCATGCATGATACTACAGATAAATGGGAGATCTTGGCATTAGGAAATAAACTACTTCACCTTGCAAATTTTCTGTTCCGGATGTTCTTTTGCCCGTATTTTTTCCATCGGTAACCATCCTTGTAAGGTGAGGCTGTAATCTCCTTCGCTATAACCTCATCTCCTCTATTCTTTCTGTGGGGTGCCACCTCTTCTCCACTACTATATTGTTCCATATATATAAACAAAGAGAGTAATGAATCAACCAAACGAAACAATCACAACTAAGAAGGAACCACTATAACCAGTATGGAAAGTTTTAAGATATATAGATCAGTATTATTACTCCCTCCGTCCCAAAAAGGATGTCACAACTTTTTCCATCCACGAGTGTATCTAGACATGTTTACATATAGATACATTCATGAATGGAAAAATCTGTGACATCCTTTTCAGGACGGAGGAAGTAGTAAATTAGTACTGTACCAGATGCGTTTATTTTTTGCCGGAGAGCGCTGGACGATACTACCCTCCGTGTTCGTTGTCTCTGGCGCTGCCCTTCTCACTTCCAACACCTTACTAATGTCTCCTGGCTTGAGCGTGAACAGAGACACCATGAACACCCGAGAGAGCTCTTGGCTCATTGCCGAAGCTGCCTTCTGGCCACGGGTATCGAGGGGCTGCACGAGCAATGCCAGGAGCTTGGCGTTCAGATTGTAGCCCCGGACGAGCTCCTGCCACAGCTGTTCTGCAGCCTCTTGCCCAAATGCCATCTCGAGATTCAGAGTTAATTTGCTTGCTGCCTGGCTACAACAACAATCCAAGTATTGTGGGGGGAAGCGATCAGTTTGTGAAGTAGCTACGGAGTCTTGACGAGCGCTTATATAGACGCACTGCATGTACCGAGCCAACGTCGTTGAGACTTAGGGGGTGTTTGGTTAGGGTTTTTAGTTGGCTTTTGGCTTTGGCTATAAGCCTAAAAAGCACCTAAATAGGTGCTTTTAGCTTTTGGCTTTTGACTTATGTTTTACTATGGTACTCCCTCCGTTCCACAATATAAGATGTTTTAGCATTTCTCTTTCCATCCGTATTTAGACATGTTTTAGTGTAAGGTTCAAATAAATCTTGCACTAGAACATGTCTAGATACGGATGAAAAGAGAAAATGCTAAAACATCTTATATTTAGGAACGGAGGGAGTATAAGCCAAAAGCCAAAAGCCAGATGCTTTTATGGCTTATAAGCCAAAGTCAAAAGCCAACTAGAAAGCCTAACCAAACACCCCATTAGTCGTTCAGAGACATTCTTATCATACTCTGTTCACAGGTTTACGCTGTTGATCATCACTGTCAACTGTGGGGGTATTCGACTCTGCTGTTCTATGATTCAACAGGGGGGTCTTGATTGATTTTCTTAGTCACTTTCCTTAAGACAGGTTGACCGGTGCTTCTTGTGGCATGGTATTTGGCATATGCAGGTACGTACAAGAAGTATTATTGCACAGGTTGACTGGTATTTGTTTCCCCAACTAGAATGTTTCGCGCTCTGCCTACGGTAGTCAACACAGCGTTCCGTACAGTATGATGCAAATTAAGATGCTAATGGTCCTGCATGCAAATAGTTCTAGGAGTACAATTAATGTACATCGCGTTAGAAGGCGTGTGCGTCTGATTTTCGAGGGTCACACACTGGGATGAGGCAGGTCTAGAGAAGACCTAGCAGATTGTGTTTTTGATTCTTTTCACTCTACAGATTATGGTACTGCGCCAACGCTAATACCCGATCAGAAGCTGGATAGCTAGCTATCGCCAACATGCTGATCGATCCCAGCAGTCAAATGTCTCCCCTTGAATTGCATTTTCATTTTGACGAGGAACGCGGCCTTTTTTTTTGGAGAAATATGCAAGAACCTACGACCATTAGCTCGCCAATCAGCTCGCTTGGCATGGACTAGTAACATGCAGGAATCTAAATGCTTGAATTTCTAGAAGTTACCAAAACTAGGAAGTTACCAAACATGGAAGTTACTTAAATTAGAAATTACTGGTCTGAATTCCGACCATTTCCCCGGTCACTTGATTTACACCCGCCTCCTTTTAGAGCATCTCTAACAGTAACTGTAAACTATGGAACCGAAAACACGGTTTACGGTTCGTGTTTTGGGTAGTTTACGAGTTTAAAAGTCGCCTCGCAAAACAAAAACACAAAACAAAACTGTAAAACGAAATATTCTTCATCTTTCTCCTTCATCTACCCCCCTCATCCGCCCCGTCACATTGCGTAAAGATGCTAGTCTCTCGGATCAACAAAATAAGCAGCGAGTAGCTAATCGAGATAGCCTTCGGCCGCGGAGGCACTAAGCTAGCTAGGCTCGCGTGTGGCCGGATCGATCGATCTAGAGCTAGCCATCCAGAGCTAGCTAGCTCTCGACGGCGGCTCTCGCCGGCTCTCGACGGCGGCGGCCGGCGCACGCAGACCCCATGGGGCCGGTTATCAGCTCTCCGTGGTGCGCGCTTGAATTTCCGGCAATTTTTACGAGCGTGGCGGAAGTTTCTCGTATTCGGGCAGGTTTCACGGGTGAAAAGTCACCGGCCACTAGTGGAGACTGGACCTATTGTTCCGGGCCGTGAGGGCCTTTTGTCGCGGTTGGCCAACCGCGACAGCGGATGCGGAACTAATGGTCCAACCATTAGTCGCGGACCTGTCACCAGCCGGGACAAATGGTCCTCATCCTGGGCGTGCTAGGGGGCAGAACCTTTAGTTGCGGTTCGTATACGGGCCGCGACTAATGGTTATCTGCCGCGGCAGAAATTTGGGCACTTTCTGTGCCGCGGCAGAGAATTCATTTTGTTTTATTTTCTTCATTTCAAAATAGTTTTCGTCTATTTCTACGCTACCACATACCGTACACGATCGAGCATACAAATATATACAACTTTGATAGTTATATGGAGATCACAATTACCGGGACTAAGCCCGTCTATTCGATTACACGGCCCGTCATCATCGGTTGCGCCTATTGTTCACACTAAATTCTCCGGCGTCGTCTACCATCTCTTTCAGCAAAAATCCCGCCAGTTCCTCTGCAATTGCTATTACGCGTTGCTCTGGTAGGACCTTTTTCCGCAGTCTCTCAAACTATATAAGAAAGGGAGAGATCAATATGAACATCAATCATGATAACAAAAAGTGAGGTAATAAAATAATGTTGTGAACGTATTTCTTACGTCGACTCTATAATCTTTGTGCTCAGTGGTAAACGTGCGAATAAACTCGCAAATGTAGTATCCACATAGATGCGTTCCCGATGGCTGCCTCGCGCACTTTACGAGAATAGAATTCAATCAAAATAATAATCTAGCATCAAAATAATAACTGTATTGAAACTAGAAGTAAAGAGATGCGCGTTCATATCTCGTACTACTTACCGAGACCGGAGTAAACGTCAGCTTCTCACTAAAGGAACCCTTCACCACACTCTTGAATCGGTTCCAAACCCTGCCTGGCAAAGAAAATGAATTAATGAATGAGTTAATTCATTACTTGATATATCATGAAATCAACGAAAGAGACCGATATAGCGCGAATATTACCTCTGGAGCATGTCCTGCATGTTGCGGAACTCTTCCAGGTTTCTTTTTAATGGGTCCATGACATCAACTATTCCCTTATCAACTCGTATGTCTAGCAGAATCCAGTGAAAGCTGCACCCGTTTATATATACGTCAGTAACTCATCAATTACACTTAACATCGAGTAAGTAAAAATTAGTGTGTACAAGACAGTAACACTCTTACTCGAAGTTGTAAGGAAACAATATGTGGTCACAGTAATGTTGCTCCGTTAGAAACCTTAGAAGGTTTCCCGCCGTCTCGTCGGGTTTCGTCGTTAGCATTTCTATATGTACTTTATCTGGGTCAATGAACCCAACACTATAGACCTTTCTTTTACAACACAATATCTTCATTCTGCATAATATAGAGTACAAAAGGATATATATAATGAGAATAATTACAAATGCAATGAACTGAACAAGTTATATGTAGACAATAAATTCAACAACTTACAGACAATAGCAACTCATGAGAGATTTGTCGAGGGCATCCAAATTGAATAATTGGAAGAGTTCTGAAAAGTCAACATGGACCTCTTCGGCTCGGAAGAAGTACTCTGCTGGGACTTTCGCCACGATCATTATTCTGTCCCGCTTTACCACTCTCAAGTACCATTGATGCAAATTTCGCATTTGTGTTGGCAGTTGTTTCAACTTCTGTTCGCTGACCAAAGGCTTCCCTGGGACATATGTAGGGGCTACATCAGCCATGGGTAACTTGTCGTCTTGGGAACCTAACAGTTCAGCAACAGTCACACCCATAGCGGCCGCCAACTTTGCAGCTTCTACCAAATCCTGCTGCTGTGCCTGAGGAACGTCTTTGGATAACACCTTGAGGGGTGGGATCGATTGTTTGGCCTGTTCTCCGAGCTGGGGAACGTCCCTTCGTTTCCCGCTTGCACTTTTATTTGCTTTGCTCCCGCTTGCACTTTCACTTGCTTTGCTCCCGCTTGCACTTTTACTTGATTTGTTCTTTTCCGCTTCCTTCCGAAGTGTGCGTGCATAGTCATCTGGCTTATGGTGGAACTCATATTGCGATGGTGTGTTCAGAAAATCAACTGCCCACGCTTTTTGCTTCTCAGTGTATACCGGGGTGGGCTCTGTTTTCTTCTTTGCAAAATGCGCATCTTTTTCAGCCTTTGCGATCGCTGCGATTTACTCGTCAGTACGATCGTAAGTTCTGATGGGAAGATTCTAATGAGGTACTCTTGGGAGGGGCTCCCTTTTTCGTTTTGGGCTGCTGCGTCGTTTAGTACTCAGCGACCAAGCACGCTTCCGCTTATTGTCCTTAGCTGGCAAAGGCGGCGGCGAAGACGGCCGGCCCAAGTCCGGCGGCGGAGATCGAGATGGACTCGCGCTGTGTTGATCATAGTCTTGGGGTGGGCTTCTTGTAGGTGATGGTGACCTGCGACGACTCGGAGGCGGTGTTGGACTTGGCGCCGAGCCTGGAAGCTTGATGTTGTTCTTGTCCCATAGAATGACACCACCCAGTAATTCTCCGAGTGTCTTCTCACCTTCAGGTCCATGGATGTCAAGCTCCATTGAGTCAAAACCCTTTACGATTTCATCCACCCCGACTTTAGCATAGCCAGCTGGAATCTCACGGCCATGCCAACGTGCCTCAGGTGGACAAGGTAAAGCAGTTCCGACCGCCACCTTCAGGGATATGTTCTTCACCTTCTGATGGAGCACAAGATATCTGCTCGTTGATTCCATCCACGGGGTAGCCGGGATCGCCATCTATCATCCGTGCAACGTCAGACGGGACCTCCGATTCAGCCACGCTGCTTCTCCGCAGAGATGGGCCGACGGTAATATCGAGTGCAGGATCTTGCAGGCGCTCTCCTCTAAGTTTGTCAATCTGCTGCAGCTGCTTGTCAATTCTTGCTAGCAACTGGTTGAACTTGTCTTCCTCCTCCTCCTCCCGTCGCTTCTTTGCTCTCGATCGGCTTCTATAAGTATCTTTGTCTTTGGGAAACCCAATCTCCCAGGGATAACTAGGGCCAAAGCCTCGTGTTCGTCCTCCTTTTTCTGGATTCCCGAGGACCTTTGTCAGCAAGTCTTTCTCTCTATCAGCACGGAACTTTGTTTTCCCCTCTTTAATTTCTTTCACCACTTTCAGCCATGTCTCCCTGGGTACCCTTATCCCCTCACTGCAAATAAGATCCCCTGTCTCCATGTCATACTCACTCCCATGCGCAAGGAAAAAATTTCATGCCCTCTGTTCCCATTCGTCGTGAATTGGTTCTGGAACGATCCCTTTAGCAAGCAGCGCTTCCTCTATTTTATCCCACTTTGGCATGGCAGTCGCGTAGCTCCCTGTCCCGAGCTTATGGTGATATTTCTTTTTCGCAGCATTTGTCTTGGCTCGTGTTGACTTTTCCGTAGCATCTTCTAACTTCTTGTACTTCACAAATGCATCCCAGTGAGCCTTCTGCTTCACTAGATAGCCCTCGAATTTTGGAGCACTATTGGTCTTCTGGTACTCTTGCCATAATGTTTTCTTCCACTGCCGGAATAGTTCGGCCATCTTCTTAAGAGTGAACACCTTGACTTTGTCCCTCAATGCAGCTGTGTCGTCCTCTTCCTCACATTCTGGGAGGGTGAAATGTGCCATGAGGTCATTCCAAAGACCATCTTTGTACCTTTCGGCGACATACTCATTATCTTCCACCCCTTTGGGCTTATTCCACTCTCGAACGGTGATGGGGACGCGATCCCTAACCATAACTCCGCATTGTTTTACAAATTTCTTTGCAACCTTTATGGGTTCCAACGGTTCGCCCACTGGTGATATCTTCGTAATTGTATAGTGCGCAAATGCGGCCAACTTTTTGGCCGGGCCTCGTTTGGAACATTTGCTCGATGTGGAGGCCTAAGAGAAGAAACATTCGTCAATTCATATATATACAACTCAATTAATGCATCTACTGACCATCGGACTTCATATATATACCTTGCTGGACTTCGTTAAGGGTCCATCATCGGAGCCGTCGCCTTCTCCATCATCAGAGGCGTCGGCTTCCCCCTCATTTTGGTCGACCTCTTCACCCTCACCGGATGGGTTCAGATACATCGAGGGAGATTCGGGTGGATCAGCACCGGTGGCGTTGTGGATTATGTCCTCGAGAATTTCTTCTTGTCTTAGGTCTCTGCGGATCGGACTAGGTGGATCCATAGTTTCTGCAAAATGCACACAATATCATTATCGCATACAATATTGCTACTAGTACATAAAAATACTACTAAAATAATACTACATACAAATAGTACATAGCTCACAAATAATATCACAAATACATCTAGAATAATCCAGTTACATAGCTCGGGTCCATTATTTTTTAAACATAAAACATCGTCAATAATATCACTAATACATCTCCCATGCATGAACCTCTCAAACTAACTTCGACCAATTTAACTTAGCAAAATTTCTAAAGTACCAATTTAACTTAGCAAAATTTGTAAAGTACCAATTTAACTTAGCAAAATTTCTATTTCTACACTAAAATAGTAATACGAATTTAAGTTAGCAAAATTTCTAAAGTACCAATTTAACTTAGCAAAATTTGTAAAGTACCAATTTAAATTAGCAAAATTTGTAAAATACCAATCTAACTAATCTAAAATTTAACCTAAAATTAAACTACCTAAAATTAAACTACCCTAAAATTAGCAAAATTTGTAAATACCAATCTAACTAATCTAAAATTTAACCTAAAATTAAAATACCCTAAAAATCTACCTAAAATTAGAGGAAGGCTCGGGCGGAGGACATACGGCGGCAGGCTCGGGCGCGGAGGAAGGCTTGACCGGCGGGCGTGGAGGACGGCGGGCCCAGGCGGAGGATGAGGCGACGGCAGCGGGCGCGGAGGACGGCGGGCTCGGGCGGCGGAGGACGGCGGGCCCAGGCGGCGGAGGAGGCGACGGCGGCGGGCGCGGAGGACGGCGGGCTCGGGCGGCGGAGGAGGCGACGGCGACGGGCGCGGAGAGGAAGGCTCGGGCGGCGGTAGCTCGGGCGACGGGCGCGTGGCGGCGGAGGCGAAGGGCGCGCGGCGGAGGAGAGCGGTGGGCGTGGCGGAGGAGAGCGGCCGGCGGCAGGAGGCGACGGTGGCGGTGGAAAATTTTGGCAGCCTGACGGCGCTATGTCACTAATGGCCTCCGGTGTCGCGGTCTGAGCCACGCACCGGGAGACGCAGCTTTTATATACACCCCCCTTTAGTCGCGGGGCGTGGAACCGACCGGGACAAAAGGGGGGACGTTACTCACGGGTTGAGCCACGCCCCACGACTAAAGGGGGGGCGGGGGGGCGGTTTCAGATCGCGCGCGCATCGCAGGATTTAGTCGCGGCTGGTGGTACGGGCCGCGACTAATGGGCCCAAAATTTGCGCGCGCTGGGCCAAAAAATGTGCTCCCGCGCTGTTTTCTCTGTTTTTTCAAATACTTACTCACAAATGGATTAACTCTACAAACATTTGAATATTTGAATAAATTTGAGAAAACTTCCAACATGAAAAGTACTTGAATTTGAATAAGTAATCCAAAACCATTTTCTGTTTTATAAAATAATTATTGTAACTGTACAAACTATTAACAATTTTGCCATTTTCAATTAAAAAATGGATTAACTAATTTTTTTTTGCATATTTTTGAATCTTGGAGCCAATGATAACAGTGGATCATTTGATAATAACTAGTTCATCGACCGAATACAAATCATTTATACGGAATGACATAACTGGATAATTTGTCCTAATAATCTTAGTCATACTCCTGCCTAGTCCTATAATACTCGTCCTCGTAATTGTCGTCGTCGTCGCTGTCATCGGACGGCGCTCGTGGCTCCCACCTCGACGGGTGAGCACGCCTGGACTGGATCTGAGGGTAGCGTAGGCAGGGGTTATCGCAGGCCGTGATGTAGTTCATAATGCCCTGTAGAGTTCGGCCAGCCCAGCACAGCTGACGGTCGGCCTCGTTGAAGTCCGAAGGAGGCGGGCCGTCCCCCTCGTACCTGGCGAGCCCCCTCTCACGCCGATTGATGAAGAAGGCCTCCCAAGTCGGGCGGTAGTCGGGATGCCAGCGGGGATCCATCCGCTACTCCGGCGTGAGCTCGAGGTAGTAGTGGTTCGTGATGGCCGCCCGGCGCGCCACACCATGAGGGACAGGAGGGACCGGCACGCCTCCGGCGCTCAGCATCCAGCCGGTGGGGACGCAGTAGCCGGGCGGGCAGGGGTAGTTCGAGGCGGAAAGCTCCTCCGCCTGACGGTAGCTTAGTACGGTGGAAGCCATGGAAGAGTTTAGATGTGATATGGCAATGGCGGCCAAACCTACATATATATAGTGATATGGCAAGAAGCTAGCACACGGATAGTGTGTTTCCTTCGAGCGCTTGTGAGCCGTTTGATCGGAAGCACACGGATCGTGTGTTTGTTCAAAGCGCTTCTGAGCCGTTAGATCAGAAGCACACGGATCGTGGGGCGTGGCTCAAGCCGCGACTAAAAGCATGTCTTTAGTCACGGGTTGAACCACGCCCCACGACTAAAAGCATGTCTTTAGTCACGGGTTGAACCACGCCCCGCGACTAAAGTTTTCAAAAGCAAGTAGTGACCTAAACTACGATCACAGACAAGAGAACTACAATGGCGATCACAGACTCTGAAACTAACTTCGACCGGTTACTAAGCCGCGGGGTGCTGAGCCGCCGGCGCTACGCATACAAAGAGAAGGAACCCTCACAGGGTCATAGGTCACGTGAGAAGGAACCTTCTGAAGAAACGACCACCTACTGTCATACTGCCTATCCAATAGATACATGTAGCGACGGACATGCTCATCCTCCTCCCTGATACGGCGACGTACCACCTCCTCGGAGGCCGGCTCCCTCTGCACCGGATCAGGGGTGTGTTTCTTTAGAGCGTTTGTGAGCCGTTGGATCAGAAGCACACGGATCGTGTGTTTCCTTCGAGCGCTTGTGAGCTGTTGGATCAGGGCCTTTAGTACCGGTTCGTGTTACCAACCGGGACTAAAGAAGCACACGGATCGTGTGTTTCTTTCAAGCGCTTGTGAGCCGTTGGATCAGGGGTGTGTTTCTTTAGAGCGCTTGTGAGCCGTTGGATCAGAAGCACACCGATCGTGTGTTTTCTTCGAGCGCTTGTGAGCTGTTGGATCAGGGCCTTTAGTACCGGTTCGTGTTACCAACCGGGACTAAAGAAGCACACGGATCGTGTGTTTCTTTCAAGTGCTTGTGAGCCGTTGGATCTGCACTCCCACCTCATCCACAGGTACACCTTCTAATCACCTATAAATAGCGACGTCTCTGCAGCGAAACGGCACACAACGAGCGTCTACCTTTGCCACCGAACCCAATGGTTGGATTTAGCCTACCCGCTAGCATGTTCCCTAACACAAGCCCTCGGGTAGGTTGAATCCAACCACTGGATTAGGGTGACACAATGATGAATTGCCGAGGAGGTGGGAGTGGTGGTGGTGGAAGTGGTAGCCATGCCCCTCGGTCGGATCCAAGCAGCGGCAAGGTGCTCTGATCATTCAGTTCATCGACCGAATACAAATCAAACGGTTTCACCTGCATACGCCCTACGGTGCATTTGATATGCGGGCACTCTCTAGCCACAGTAGGGTTGTATGCAGGTGATACCGTGTGTTTTGTTCTATCTAGAAATCCTTCAGTTCATCGACCGAATACAAATCATTCAGATTCCATGCATACATCCCGACGGTGCATATAGTCAAAACATACGGTTTGTATTCGCATATAGCCATTATTACAAATCACCAACATCCCTATCTAGTGTTGTGGTTTTCTTCTGCGCCGTAGCCATGGAGCATCTTCATCATTTAACAGGATGCATGGGTCAGTTTTCACTGTGAAGGGCGGAATTTCATGAAACTTATTATAATCTTCTGACATGTATGTCTTGTCATCCACTCACACAATGTTTCTTTTCCCTGAAAGAACTATGTGGCGCTTTGGCTCATCGGACGATGTATTCTTTTGCTGATTTCTTTTTCTCGATTTGGTAGACATGTCCTTCACATAGAAAACCTGAGCCACATCGTTCGCTAGGACGAATGGCTCGTCTATGTATGCAAGCTTTTTGAGATCCACTATTGTCATGCCGTACTTTTGGTCTACATGTACCCCGCCTCCTGTCAGCTTGACCCATTTGCACCGAAACAAAGGGATCTTAAAAGTAGGTCCATAGTCAAGTTCCCATATCTCCTCTATGTATCCATAATATGTGTTCTTCTGCCCATTGTCGTCTGTTGCATCAAAGCGGACACCACTGTTTTGGTTGGTGCTCTTTTTATCTTGGGAGATCGTGTAAAATGTATTCCCATTTATGTCGTACCCTTGGAAAGTACGTATAGTCGACTATGGTAACCTGGCCAACAAGTACAGCTGATCTCCAACAGTGTTGTTATTCATGAGATGTGTCTGCAACCAACTGCCGAAAGTCGCCTCGTGTTCCCCTTTAATCCAGGATTCATGCTCCCCCGGGTTTTCAGCGCGTAGAATATTCTTGTGTTTCTCGATATACGGAGCAACCACTGTGGAATTGTGTAGAACTGTGTAGTGTGCTTGAGTGAAAGAAAGCGCGTCCCTACATACCGTTGTTTTCCTTCCTAGTGTGCCTTTTCCAGTCAGCCTTCCTTCATACCGAGATTCAGGAACACCAATCGACTTCAGGTCAGGAAGAAAGTCAACACAAAACTCAATGACCTACTCTGTTACATAGCCCTTGGAGATGCTTCCTTCTGGCCTAGCACGGTTATGAACATATTTCTTTAAGACTCCCATGAACCTCTCGAAGGGGAACATATTGTGTAGAAACACAGGACCGAGAATTCTAATCTCTTCGACTAGGTGAACTAGGAGGTGCGTCATAATATTGAAGAAGGATGGCGGGAACAACAACTCGAAGCTGACCAGACATTGGACCACATCAATCTGTAACCCTGTTAGACTTTCTGGATCGATTACCTTCTGAGAAATTGCATTGAGGAATGTGCATACCTTCACAATGGCTAGTCGAACATTTTCTGGTAGAATTCCCCTCAATGCAACCGGAAGCAATTGCGTCATAAGCACGTGGCAGTCATGAGACTTTAGGTTTTGGAATTTTTTCTCTTTCATATTTACTATTCCCTTTATATTCGACGAGAAGCCAGACGGGACATTGATACTGAAAAGGACTTCAAAAAAGATTTCCTTCTCTTCTTTGGTAAGAGCGTAGCTGGCAGGCCCTTGAAACTGCCCTGCATGCATGCCGTCTCATCCTTTATGACGTTGATGGTCCTCCCGTGCTTCCGGTGTATCTTTTGACTTCCCATACAAGCCCAGGAAGCCTAGAATATTCACGCAAAGATTCTTCGTCAGGTGCATCACGTCAATTGCAGAGCGGACCTCATGGACTTTCCAATATTCTATCTCCCAAAATATAGATTTCTTCTTCCACATGGGTGCGTGTCCGTCAGCGTCATTCGGAACAGGTTCTCTGCCAGGACCCTTTCCAAAGATTACATTTAAATCCTTAACCATACCAAATACATCAGCACCGCTACGGGGGACAGGCTTCGTCCGGGTTTCTTCCTTGCCATTGAAATGCTTGCCTTTTTTCCTTAAGTGATGCCTGGGCGGAAGAAAACGACGATTGTATGGGTACACATTCTTCCTACATTTATCCAGATATATACTTTCAGTCTCATCTAAACAGTGCGTGCATGCACTGTATCCTTTGTTCGTCTGTCCTGAAATGTTACTAAGTGCAGGCCAATCATTGATGGTTACGAACAGCAACGCTCGTAGGTCAAATTCCTCCTGTTTGTGTTCATCCCACACACGTACACCTGGTTCGGCCCACAACTGTAAAAGTTCATCAACTAATGGCTTTACATACACATCAATGTCGTTGCCGGGTTGCTTCGGGCCTTGGATCAACACTGGCATCATAATGAACTTCCGCTTCATGCACAACCAAGGAGGAAGGTTGTAGATACATAGAGTCACGGGCCAGGTGCTGTGACTGCAGCTCTGTTCCCCAAAAGGATTCATGCCATCTGTACTTAGACCAAACCATAAGTTCCTTGCGTCACCTGTAAAGTCTAGGAACTCTCTCTCGATTTTTCTCCACTGCCGACCATCAGCCGGGTGCCTCAACATCCCATCTTTCTTACGGTCTTCCATGTTCCATCGCAACAACTTGGCATGCTCTTTGTTTCTGAACAAACGTTTCAACCGTGGTATTGTAGGAGCATACCACATCACCTTGGCAGGAACCCTCTTCCTGGGTGGCTCGCCCTCAACATCACCAGGGTCATCTTTTTTTATCTTATACCGCAATGCAGTTCATACCGGACATTTATCCATATTCTCGTACTTCTCACCACGGTAGAGGATGCAGTCATTAGGGCATGCATGTATCTTCTACACGTCTAATCCTAGAGGGCAGACAAGCTTCTTTGCTTCGTACGTACTGGCGGGCAATTCGTTATTTCTTGGAAGCATCTTCTTCATTAGTACCAGCAACTTTTCAAATCCCGAGTCAGTCACACCGGTCTCTGCCTTCCACTTCAGCAATTTTAGTGTGCTACCCAGCTTCTTCTGGCCATCTTCACAAGTTGGGTACAACAATTTGTTGTGGTCCTATAACATCTGCTCGAACTGCAACCTCTCCTTTTCTGTGTCGCAGTCTCGCTTTGCATCAGAAATGACCCGACCAAGATCATCAGCGGGCTCATATGCTGCCCGTTCTTCACCTCCTTCTTCTTCATTGTCTTCCATTGCGGTATCAGCATATTCAGGGAACATAGATCGGTAGTTGTCATCATCGTTCTCTTCTTCATCGCCGTCTTCCATCATAACCCCTCTTTCTCCGTGATAGGTCCAAACATTATAGCCGGACATGAAACCGGACCGAAGCAGGTGGCTCTGAATGACTCTTGAGGAAGTGTAATCCTTCTCATTCCGACATTCGACACACGAACAACACATAAAACCATCCCGCCGCTTGTTCGCCTCGGCCACAACGATAAAAGAACGCACGCCTTCTCTATAAGCGCCAGAGCGTCGGTCACCGTACATCCATGGGTGGCCCATCTGCATCATGCAACTATATATCAAGGGTCATTTAACAGATTGCCACTAGAGGCTTGGTAGTACTCAGTTTTGCCACTAGTTTCAAATGGCTTACAGTTTTGCCACTACTTCAGTTGCAGCTGCTATGGCGAGGCCAAACGGCCAGTCTGAAGCGGGTTCCGTCTGTTAGGCGTTAGTGGACTTGGTCCGCGTCTTACAGGTGGGACCAGTTTACTTCTTACAGGTGGGACTGGGCAAGGCGCTAGTGGACTTGGTCCGCGTCTTACAGGTGGGACCAGGTAACTTCTTACAGGTGGGACCGGGCAAGGCGCTAGTGGACTTGGTCCGCATTTTACAGGTGGGACCAGGTAACTTCTTACATGTGGGACCAGGTAACTTCTTACAGGTGGGACCTAACCGTGCACGACACCTGCTCTCGAACGGCCACCTGCGCCGCCGCCACCACCTGCGCCGCCGCCGCCACCTCCGCGTCCGCCACCTGCGCCGCCGCGTCCGTCCCGCGTATAGAGCCAACACCTCCACCGCAACGTGCTCCAGTGTGCCGTGCTCCGCCGTCACCTGCTCCACCGCCACCAGCTTGTCCCGCTGCGCCCACCAGCTGCTCGATCCGCGGCGAGGCTCCTTCCGTGCGCCCGGCGGGAGCGCTGGGGTTGGCGAGGCAGAGGAAGTAAGAGGGTGAACTCCAGGGCGAAATGGCGAGCGGATGCGACCGTGGAGTAGCTGGCGAGGCAATCGTCGGGCCGGACACCCGCCGCATCCACGACTGGGTTCCCGAGGGGTAAGTTGGAGCTCACCTCTGCATTTGAACATTCGATTAGACATGAGACGCACTCGGTTTATGTTGATTTTGCAATTGGCGTGCTGAATTCGCATTTCGTGGTGTGCTGAATTCGTCTCTATTTTTCTGGTTAGGATGGAATTGCGGTTTGCTTTCTTGCTGAATATTAGAAGGGACCGGTACGTCGTCGATGCAGAGAATAACAAGAAATTCACGGGAGGTTTCGATTATCCTTTGCCAGTGGATTGCAATTGGAGTTTTAGACAATTTGGGGAGGTAATTTGCACTCCATATCCTTGGGGTTTGCATGATGAAGTGGAATTCAAATACTACGATGGGGGAAACAGATGGGTGGCAGTTACAAATGATGAAGAACTCGCTACCATGTTTGCTAAGCATAAGGAGAAGGAGAAATTTCATGTGAGACTGCAAAATGATGTGGTTGTGCCGGCAATTGGATCTAGTATGGCGGATGCATCTTCTCGGGCTGCATCATGTCGTGGTGCTCGCAGTTCTAGCCAGAGAAGTTCAGGCAGTGCACGAGGACGTGGTGCCTCGAGCGGCGTGGGCAGCAGCAGCAGAAGAAGTGTCCCCGTTGAAGTGGAGGAGCCTTCCAGTTATGCGGATGAAGAAGAGAGGCTATATCCTGATGTTCTTCGGAATTTACGACGAGCATCTCGGGCTGGAAACAATGAGGCTGACGCGGTGGTTGTAGACGAAGACAACGAAGCTTTGAGTGATGTCGAAGACGATGTTCCACCTGTTGAATGGGACCGTGAGAACCCATTGATGGAACAAGGTTCCATTTATTCATCAATGAATGAGTGTAGAAATGCACTTGTGACGTACTGCATCAAGGCAGAACGCTATTTCAAAGTTGACAAGAGCGATAAAGTTCGTTACAGAGTGCATTGTCCGACTGAGGGTTGTCAATGGAGGATGCATGCATCTAAAATGCGAAAGAGCACAAATATTCAGGTGAAGGTGAACCCATTTAGCCACACGTGCAAGGAATCAACACTTAGGAAGGAAACAATCAGTAGAGCCAAGTCAAGATGGGTGGCTGAAGAAGTAAAGAAGTGGGTGACAGAAGACAATCAAATTGGTACAAAGGAATTGATGAAGAAGATCAAAGAGAAGTTCAAGATTGATTTACCATACATGAGGGTGTTCAATGGTAGAAATCAAGCTTTGGATTCTATTTACGGTGACTGGCAGGAAAGTTTTGAATTATTGTATTCATTCAAAGCTGAAGTGGAGAGGACCAGCCCAGGTAGTATTGTAGAAATTGACCACCACACGGTGGAGTACAAAATAAAGGGAGTGACAAAGACCAAGGAATGCTTTAGGAGGGTTTTTGTCTGCTTTGAGGCTTGTCGCCAGGGTTTTTTGGTAGGCTGCAGGCCGTATTTGGCTGTTGATGCTACTTTTCTGACAGGGAGGTTTAAAGGACAGTTAGTGGCAGCTTGTGCAGTTGATGCACATAATTTTGTATTTCCAGTTGCGTATGGTGTGCTGGAGACAGAGTCTGAGGAGAGCTGGACTTGGTTTTTCCAGAATCTGCATCTGGCTATTGGACATCCCAATGGGTTGGTAATTCATACAGATGCCTGCAAGGGTTTAGAAGTGGCCGTGGACAATGTGTTCCCTGGAGTAGAGCATAGGGAGTGCATGCGTCATCTTGCTGCAAATTTTGCGAAGAAATTCAAAGGAAAAGTGTATAGCGACAATTTATGGCCAGCAGCTTTGACTTGCAGTGTCAAGAAGCACAACTATCACATGAGGCAGTTATACAAGAATGAGAAAGTGAAGGAATACTTGGAAACACACCACTCCAAGTTATGGGCCAGAAGCCAATTCAGTGAACTGAGCAAAGTTGACTATGTGCACAATAATCTTGCAGAGTCTTTCAACTCAACCATCCGAAAACTAAAGGGTCTCTATATTGTGGATTTGCTGGACAAGATAAGAATAGAGTACATGGAAAAGTTTCATTTCCGTGCAAATATAGCCGCGGCAAAATTCATGGGCCACATTGTCATCCCTGCCGTGTTGAATGAATTGAAGCAAAAAAATGAAGGCTTGGACATGAACATGAAACTTTGCTCGGCTACCAAAGCAGAGGTAGCATTTATGGATAAAGAGAAGAGGGAATGGAAATATCCAGTGGATTTAGAATCTAGAACTTGCAGTTGTAGGCAATGGCAGATAACTGGGTTGCCATGCATTCATGCATTGTTTTTCATCACCACTCTGTCAGGTCCAGCAGGGAACATACAGCAATATGTGCATGAGTACTACTCTGTTGCAAGGTTCAAAGACACATATGCAGTTCCTTTACCTACTTTGGAGGGAAAACATCAATGGGATGTAGTGAACCCTGGATTCAAGCTCCGTGCTCCAGTTCTGAAGAGAGCAAAAGGTAGACCGAGGAAGAGTCGAATAAGAGCTCGCAGCGAAGGAGCTGGACTTGGAGCGAGGAAGCGTAAGTGCAACAGGTGTGGTGGGTCTGGTCATTTCGGTAGGTATTGTGATCACGCAGTAGATCCAGCGTTCGGAGAGCGTTTGGATGAAACTGATGATGATGAGCAGCAGGTTGGAACAGAGCAAGACCATGAGCATGATGATGATGATGATGAGCAGCAGGTTGGAATAGAGCAAGTGCATGAGCATGTTGACAATGAGGCTCCAACTGATGGTGACATTGTGGCTCCAAATGATGATGACAATGAGGCTCCAACTGATGGTGACAATGTGGCTCAAAATGATGCTCCAACTGATGGTTCACAACATTCTGTGATTGTGAGTTCTGCCAGGTATGTCAATCTTGCCAACACTAGTACATTTATCACTTGAAAATTTTCTCACTGCCCTTTTTGTCTTGTACAGCTCTGTGGTTGCTTCAAAGAAGACTGCCAAAAGGAGAAGACAAGAAGCAATGACCACAAGGATCACAAGGAGCACAGTGGCAAGAAGCATAAGAATCACAAGGAGCATAGCGGCAAAGAAGCCTCGACGCGGTGTAGATTGAGTTGGAACCAAGAATAATTTGTGAAACATTATGAATGATGTTGTATTATGTTGAATGACCAATGGTACAACTATGTTTGGATGATTTATTTTTTTGAACTGATGTTTGGATGATTTAATAGAAAATCATATGTTTCTTTCTGTCATATGGTTGAACCATGTCTCGCAGACCAACCTATCCGAGCGCAGAAACCATCGCTGTTCTGATTGGTTGTCTCGCGGACCAACCAATCAGAGCGCAGAACGAGCGTCTCGCGGATCGCTGTGGCTGACCCGAGCGCACCCGTCCGATGCAAAGAGTAGCCAATCAGGAAGCAGAACCAGCGTCGCGCGGATCGCGCATGCCTGCCCCCACATCTGACGGGTGGTGTCTGGCGCTTGGTAGGATCCGACGGCGGACATTCGACGCTAGGGTTTTGAGCATTCCTGCGGGGTTTTTAGGGTTTGACCAGATTTCAAAAAATCATAACTAAATTACAAAAAATCGAAAAAATACAAACTCAACGGGGTTCGTCCATTTAGGAGACCTAGTTACCATAAAAAAATATAAACTCGGCATAGGGGCGTTTTTTTGAAAAATCACTTTTTGAAGTGATCTGTCGAAATCAAGTTCAAATGTTTTTAAAAAATTCAAAAAAAATCAAAATGTTGAAATTCTTGCGCACATAGCCGTCATATGTGACAAGGTTATGAGAAAAAAATATAAACTTGGTGTAGGTCATTTTCATGAAAAAAGGCTTCACACAAATGAGCTATCACCTATGAACATGTTCAGAGTTCGTAGAATAGGGAGAGAGGGTTTAGGGTTTGAAAACAATCAAAATAATTCAAAAAAAATCAGAAAAATCTCCAAAGCTTCATTTTGTAGTAAATAAGAAGGATCCAGGCTTAGTTTTTCATTTTCATGTTTTAAACTTGTTTAAATGTTGGTCAACCCTACGGTTTGACCCAAATTCAAATATTCATAGGATATTCAAAAAACATCAAAAAAATGCAAACTCTGCACACATAGTCTTCTGATGTCATATACTAACCATTTCAGTTAATAAAGAAAGTACAAGTACATTCAACCAAACAATTCATGTACATGGTGGTGATTTCTCACTTCTGTCAAATGAAGTCCAAGATTTCAAAAAATCATAACTAAATTACAAAAAATCGAAAAAATACAAACTCAACGGGGTTCGTCCATTTAGGAGACCTAGTTACCATAAAAAAATATAAACTCGGTATAGGGGCGTTTTTTTGAAAAATCACTTTTTGAAGTGATCTGTCGAAATCAAGTTCAAATGTTTTTAAAAAATTCAAAAAAAAATCAAAATGTTGAAATTCTTGCGCACATAGCCGTCATATGTGACAAGGTTATGAGAAAAAAATATAAACTTGGTGTAGGTCATTTTCATGAAAAAAGGCTTCACACAAATGAGCTATCACCTATGAACATGTTCAGAGTTCGTAGAATAGGGAGAGAGGGTTTAGGGTTTGAAAACAATCAAAATAATTCAAAAAAAATCAGAAAAATCTCCAAAGCTTCATTTTGTAGTAAATAAGAAGGATCCAGGCTTAGTTTTTCATTTTCATGTTTTAAACTTGTTTAAATGTTGGTCAACCCTACGGTTTGACCCAAATTCAAATATTCATAGGATATTCAAAAAACATCAAAAAAATGCAAACTCTGCACACATAGTCTTCTGATGTCATATACTAACCATTTCAGTTGATAAAGAAAGTATAAGTATATTCAACCAAACAATTCATGTACATGGTGGTGATTTCTCACTTCTGCCAAATGAAGTCCAAGTTTTCCAACATGAAATCTTGGGAAACCTCCCCAAAGCTTCATTTTGTAGTGAATAAGAAGGATCCAGGCTTAGTTTTTCATTTTCATGTTTTAAACTTGTTTAAATGTTGGTCAACCCTACGGTTTGACCCAAATTCAAATATTCATAGGATATTCAAAAAACATCAAAAAAATGCAAACTCTGCACACATAGTCTTCTGATGTCATATACTAACCATTTCAGTTGATAAAGAAACTATATTAGTGCACTAGATGTTAATCCTAGAGTTTGAGGTCATTTAGAGAAGGTCGAAAAATTGGTCGGATTAGAAATGGGGCTGTTTGGGCTACCTTTGGGGCGCTTTTCTAGCTCATTTTGTAGAGCCGATTGGTTGTTGGAGATGTTACCCTACCAAAAGGGCTAGGATTGTTTCCAACACGAGCATAACAACTTAGAAATGACTTGGATGTCACACAAGTTTCAAACTTTTGAAGAAATTCAAAGTACGTTCAAATTCAAATTACAAGTTTCTTCGCGTCAATTTCTTATTTAGGCAAGGTGGAGATGAGGTGGTTTTAAAACTTGGAAAATGAAAAAAGTCAAAAACTCACCGAAGAATAAGAAATTTACATTCTGAATTCAAATAACAGATTCCCATATTACAAAAACCATCTTCTGCGATTCTTCTCCACATTATATAGGTCGAATAAACATCGTAGCATCTGATAAAACCGTAGCATCTGATCGAGGTTTGCATCCATGTACTCGATCTGCACCGTTCCTTACGATCAAACGATTGAAAATGACGCTGTGCATGCAATAACGGCCACTGACTACTGGGCCCCGTTCACCAGCCCGATGCATGCAGAACTCGACGTAGACCTGCATGCCTAGTTTTTCCAGAGTAGACCTCGACGTTCACCAGCGCTATTTGCAGCGACGCAGCTGGCCTGCACCACGCCTCGCTTGACACCATGTCGCGTCGCACCATGCAGGCTTTGGCGTGGAACTAAGGGCTGGTTTAAATGCACGCAGCTACGCAGACTTTGGCGTGAGACTTTGGATTTCATCAGGGTTCATCAGGGTTTAAATGCACGCATGCTACGTCGCATCATATATTTACGCAGGGCACCGCTTTGACCGCCTAATGCGCGCACGTACTGCTACCTGTCCTACGCCTAATGCATCGATTCTCCACGTTGCTTCTTCATCTATCTTCTTACGTTTTCACACAGTGGCTTTCATCTACCCGATTAATTCACACGTCGTCGTGTCTTTAAATACTGCCTTTGCCTCCTCTTCCCTCTTCTCATCCCTCTCCAGCCCTTTGCCTCTACAATGTCGAAGCTCTCTCTCCCTTCCAGCCCCGAGTCCGTCACCGACGAAGACAACCAGCCGAAGGCTCGGCCCTGGTGGGAGCCGGAGTGGGAGCCGGAGGCGCTGGGCATCGATCCCTCTGCCAAGCGGAAGCGCAAGGCCAAGCGGAAGCGCAAGGCCAAGGTGCTGCACGGGCCAGCCTACTTCTTCCACCGCCCCGACCCCGACCGCGTCGACAACCGCTCCGACGAGGAGATGAACCTTTCCGACGAGGAGAAGGCGGAGGAGAAGGAGTTGGCGAGGTGGGAGGAGGCGAGGGAGAAGGCGGAGGAGAAGGCTCTCTGGCGGCGCATCAAGAAGAGCCGTGACAGGGAAGACGACAGGATGCGCGAGGCCAATCGCCAGGCGAGGGAGAAGCAGGAGATGGCGAACAGGGCGGCGGCGTGGAACTGGTGGAAGAAGTAGGCCAACCGCCGGCGGCTAGGCGGCGGTTAGGTTAGGGCCCTCTATATTTAGGGCCCTATTAATGGACTTTTTTTTTGTTTAATATATGTAATCCGCGTCGGGCCCCTCTATCTATATGTAAAAGGGGCCAATGTTTAATATATGTGTATATGTTCCCGTCCGTGCTAATATAATATAAAGAGTTATTATAAAAGGGTATGTGTACAACAATTTCTAGGGAAAACAATGTGTTGAAAAAATCTAACTATGAGTAAACTATAATCTAACTGTGTGCATGCAAACATGCGTGTCCAAAAATTAAGTACAAAACCCAAAGGAAAACCACTCTCACGTGTGTCCAAAACATTCAGTACAAAATGCGTTTTTAAACCCTAATAAACCAAGTAAAGAACTCACTATGTATAGTCTCCTTCCTTTGCCATGTCAAAGTCTTTCCATCAGCCCTAACGGTCACTAGCGCAGCACTATACTCCCCAAAACCACGGGGTCTTGGGTTCGATTCCCAGCCAAACCCCATTTTTGTTCATTTTACACCTTTTTTTTTCGGCACAACCCACCCTTCTAATTTGCCCACCCCGAATGGGCCTAATTGGATAGAGTTGGCCCAATAGAAAGTTTTTTTACAGAAAGGCAGAGCATTTAACTGAATTTCACTGATGAAAGTTTCTGAATTTCCCATTTCTTCTACATTTTTCACACAATTTCAAGCATACAAATCCCTCCCAAATTCATTCCTTTCCATACAATTTCATAAAAACACCGAGTGCGATCACTATACCCACAAATGCCCAAATGTAATTGCAAAACCAATTGCAAATGGGTTTTTGTGCTCGCTGTTCGAGCATCCTAACCTTCTGGTTCAACCTACTAAGCTCAACAGCTACCTCTATTGATTCAATGTGTGCTCCGCCCTGCATCTCCTCTTCCGGAGCTCGCGCTGCGGCCGCTGCCGTCTGTGGCAGGATGGGAAGCCATTCCTCGTGCTCCTCTAGCAGTTCATTCATCAGTCTCTCGGCCAGAACATCGACCCAAAGGAAGAAATGCTTTACCTGCATGAAAGCCAACAGATCAACCGTATTGCTCAATGATCCCGACCACGAAAAAAGTCAAATTGCCCCGATTCTTACCCCCTTGTTCTCGCACACATAGAACGGTCGATTTGGGTTCTTCAGTGTCCCCGAAATCTTCCGAACAACCTCCCCCCTGCACCGCGGACAGAGCAACACCGGCATCTCCATGCCCGCCGGAATCTCGATCCGCGAGATGGCGCGGGAGCTCGAAGAAGACATGGAGCTCGATTGGCGGCCGCCCGCAGCCAATCGGGATCTCAACGCCTCCGCACACGTCCCCTCTAGCTGCAGCAGACGGCCGCGCCCTCCACAGCAATCTTCCCGCCGCCGGTGATGAAGGGGATCTCGACGCCGCCCTCTCGGCCGCCCGCTCCCGGCTCCTAGTTACCAACAGGGGTCGCCGCCTACCTCTGCGCGTGTCCGCCTCCAACCCCGTCGCACGCTCGGCTGATTGCTGCTCACCGCTGCGACATCCGGTGGAGCATTCCGCCGGGATTTTATCGCACACCCGCGGCCAGCAACGGCGACTTACTGCTGGGTCCCACAAGCAACGGTTATCTACTGGGTCCCACAAGCATCGGCCAGCAACGGTCTGATTGTGTAACGCGTCTGGTCCCACCTGTAAGGGCCGAGTCAAACACGCTGACCTGACGGAGATGGCCTCCGCCTGGTCCCACCTGTAAGGGCCGAGTCAAACACGCTGACCTGACGGAGATGGCGCAAATTGACGGAACGAGTCCTTGCGCACATACTAGGGGCAAAACTGAGGACGATTCCAAGCTAGGGGCAAAACTGAGTACATGGACACAACTGATGGCAAACGGATAATTTACCCATATATCAAACGCAATCACGATGCTAAAATTAGTACCGCGTGGTCTAAATGAGAAAGTAGTTGCTAACCTTTTAGGAAACTTGGAAACAAAGAGGAGGAAGCTTAAGTGTGGCTCGGACACCTCATATCATGTTTGTTTGTGTGAACTCAAGTGGCATCGCTCTAACAGGCATTTCACCGAACACCTCTAGTGCATATGTAGAAAAAAAAACTAGCACAAACCTACACCACCTCCCACCAGGAAAAAAACAAGAGAGTGTCGCTGATACCCGGCCGGAGGGGGAAGAGGGGCTGCATATATATAGGGCCAGACCATTTGTCCCGGTTTGAGATACAAACCGGGACAAAAGGCCACCAAACAGGGTCACAAGCTTTTGTCGCGGCTCGTATACCAGGCCGCGACTAATGATCGCGGCAGAAATTTGGACAGTTTTCTTTGCCGCGGCAGAGAATTCATTTTCTTTTCTTTTCTTCATTTCAAAATAGTTTTCGTATATTTCTACGCTACCACAGACAGTACACTTTTGCATAAATATTAATGATTAAGTAATAATAATTGTTAACACATAATAATTATTAACACAACGGGAGCACACACATCACTTATTAGCTAGTCTACTCATCAACGACATTAAGACGATCGTCATTGGTATTATAGCCACGTAGACTATCCCACTTCCATGCAATCTCGAAGCCAAGGCGAGCGTCCAGAGCGGCATACAAGACTTGCTCGTAGCTCAATGGAACGTTGCCCCAACCAAAAATTCGTAGGTCTTCGAAGTCGTCCTTTCCCTTTTCCTTGTCCTTCTTGTCCTTCTTGTTGTTCTTCTTCTTCTCAAGTTTTGTCCCAATGATAGCATTGGAGAGAGCATAGAGACTCGGAGTAGGATTGCCGATTGGGTTTCGACGATCCCTCTGGAGGTCGACCGCGGACGGAATAACAATTCCGTAGTAACGCAGCATCCGCACGTCATTGTGGATAGCCACGCCATAGAAGTTGATGGTCTCGTCACCAAAGAAATCCACGAGGAGCTGCGACACCCCATCGGCCTTGCATATCTGGAAGACAAGAGTCTCGGAAGCCACCGAGAGTTGAAGGACGACGACGCGCTGCCTTTTCTCGGGTGGAAGATCCCTCTGTCGACCCGGGAGAGGGTCGGTGAACTCACAGTCGAGTCCAACGCACTTGATCGGTGCAGCGTCGAGGAAGAAGTTCTTCACGTCGCGGATCCACCTCTCCACACGTGATGCACGGAGGGTGACCCATACCTTGAAGTGCATATCTTCTTTGGTGAAGTAGTACAACCGAGACCTAGGTGGGCGCGTGAGTGGCTCCATTGGAATAGAAGAGAGAGGGATCGAGAGAGAGAGTTTTTGCAAGGATTAGAGAGAGATTTAGGTGCTTAAGGCCATGGATTACTGTAGCTTTATATAGAGCAAAGAGGAAGTCCGGCGGGCAGGAGAGGGAGACCGGCGGCAGCACAATCGAAACGGCGGCGCAATTCATTTCACATATGAATCAACGCCGGCGCCGGCTGATCTTCCAAAGCACAATTAAAATGGCGGCTTGATCATCTTTCAAACACGAACCGTCGCGGGAGAGTAACACGAGCGGACTTCTAGTCCCTGTTCGAGACACGACCCGCGACAAAAGGGGGGCACCTACCCGCAGCGGGGCCGCAGACCACTTTTGTCCCGGTTTGTATCTCAAGCCGGGACAAAAGGTTCCTAACGAACCGCGACAAATGGGCCGCCGATTTCGGGGCGACGTGGCCTGACCTTTAGTCGTGGGTTGAAACACGGCCGCGACTAAAGGCCCGGGCAAAAGGCCTGTTTTCTACTAGTGGGCGGTGCTGAATATTCAGCCCGCCAACGTCTCGCGCGGTTTTCAGTCCATCCTCGGTTCGGCCATGAAAACTGGACAATCTCGGTTTCGAGTGGAAAATTTTCGGGCCACTGAAAGAAGTTTTTCGGTTCGGCCAGTTTTACGGTCGTTGTTATGTCTTTTTTTTTCGTCTCGCAAACTGTATCCGGCGGTTACTTTTTCAGTTCTGACCTTTTTTCCGTCACTGCTAGAGATGCTCTTAGGGTGTTGTCTTCTTCTCGAAGGTTGGTCAAACTGCTGAGCTCTCCGCACCAAATTATTTGCCGAACAACCTGTAAACAAAGAGGCCACTTCTACGGAGCACAAAGGACACATTAGTCTTATCATCTTGAAATAAAAGATAAGTCAAGCTATCTACACACTATCCCCAATATATGAATTTAACCTACTTAGATCAGATTTGGATTACGAGGTGAATCACACTAAAGAAGCAACCCTGGATCATGCCGCCCCTGGTGCCCCCTCCTTCCTCCTCTCCGTCACCACCGCCTGAGGGTGCGAAGGGGCAAAGCCTGGTTGGCATTGTCGGCGGCGAGGTATTCTCGCCCCCTCATGCATGGAGTTTGGGCATGGCATGCTATTCCCAGGCTAGGGCGTGGCGGGCCGTCGAGCGCCATGACATGGCATCGCTTGTTCCAGCAGCAACATGGAAGACGACGTGTGGTCGTTGTGGCATCAGTGGTCCATCGTGGAAACTCCATGGGAAATCTCAGATCTCTTCGAGGTCGAGCGATGGTGGTGCTTGCGTGTCGTAGTCCCACTGAAGTGCATCGTTTTGGATCTTGCACCGGTTGGAGAAACCGGCGGCGGCGGTGCTGAGGTCGTGGCGGCGTCGATTCTTTACACGTCGGGCCTATGGAGTCGGATCTGCAGCGGCTTACGGTGGGGAGGTGGTGGCTGCCAGTGGCACTTTCTGCATGGCTCCAGCATAGTAGCCGACGGCAGTACTAGTAGCATCTCTCCATAGCATTAAACGCCCGAAAAGTGTCCCCGTCTCCGGAGCCGCGTCGTCGCCACGCGGTGGAGAAAACCTGGCGCCCCACAGGGAAACCGGCATGGGGGGGAGTGGCATTAAATAAAGCTAACCACCACAAGCCTCTCACCGGTCAGCTTTATTTAATGGCCCACACAAAGTGGTGGCGTGCCCTTACGGAGTTTCAGTCTGACACGCCACCACTATATTACTACTAGCTAGTGGCGTGTAAACAAGTTCACATGCAATAATATATTCCGCCCGGGTGGACATCCCTGTCCCAAATAACAGTGATGTGTCCCAGTCGTTGACACACCTCTACTAGGCGTGTACTGGTTGCCTGTCACTATCTCGCACGCCATTGGTGGCATGTTAGTATGATAGCGCGCCAATAATTACGTGGCTACTATTAGGTTTTTCTACTAGTGTTGTGACGAAGAGGAGAGTAGGAGAGTATGGTGGATCCGATATGTTGCAAAGTGTAGGGCAAGAAGGTCGTAACCCATCGGGATCGGCCGGTAAACACGGACATGGAAAAGGGGATCAGGAGAGGATGGGAGGCCTTTTCAGCTTAGGGCTCATAATTGGACCTCAACTAGGATATTGGAACGTGAATCCAAGTTTTTTTTTTTTTGCTCGGAATGTCCAGTTGCGTCATATATACTTGAGATGTGTCCGCTGACTGAACAATGTTACGTCTATTTTGCATCACTATTTGCACCATAATTTTCTCTTATTCTATGATATATTTTTCATTATAATTCACTTCTAATGCCTCTCTCCGTTTATTTTTCATGATTTACACGTCGGAATGAAACAGGAGCTGAAAATCATTGGAGGAGATGGCTATTTTCCAGTGCCCAAATATTCTGAGAAAAATAAAAAATTCTATCGAAATAGTAGAGCCCAGGAGCCAGAAGATGATTCAGAGCGAGGCTACAATGTGGAGGCGCGACGTGAGATCATAGTTCACCTTGAGCATGAGTTGGGGCTGCGGCTCAGCCCTGTGGTTCCTCTCTCGACACCTGTTCTCCTATATGTCATCCATAAAAAACATCGAGGGTTGCTTCATTGTTTTTCCGCTGCCATTTCGGGGCGGAACCGAGAAAAAAAGATATTGACCTCTGGTAGGCTGATCTTGTCGGGGAAACTTCCCTCCGGAATTGCAAAATTGAGGCCATCATCATCGTCATCACATTGTGCATCATTGGGATCATTATCTCCATGAACAATTTTATCAGCACTCCACTGCCATCACCAGTTCGTTCCATTGTTCAAACTATGAACTATAACCTTGTATCCGTCATTGGGATTACTTTCCGGTGTTGATTACCTCTTGTAGTAGTTGCTTAGAATTTTTATTGGTGAAAGATTGTTATGTTTAGATTGTTACTCATAAATTCATACCCATTGATCATGATCCATATGATGTCTCGTGAGTAGTTCGTTAAATTCTTGAGGACAAGGGAGAAGCCTTGTTGCTAGTAATCATTTGAAGTTGAGACGAGTTCAATGTTTTGATATTGATGTTGAGGTGCTATTTCTCTAGTGGTGTTATGTGAACACTTCGCCTTTATTGACCTAGATAAATGCATCGTGTATTTAGTTTGTTTATGACGTGTTGTCGAGTGAACAAATACCTGACCCTAATTTACAAACTTGTCGACGCCCTGCCAACCGGGGGTGTCAGGACGACGGGACATGCAGGCCCCGGGAGAAGAAGATAGTTTTCCAGGCAAAGTTGTTACTGAGGATCCGGACGGAAGCACAAGAGAAGACCCTCCCGGGGCGCGTCAGGGCACCTGGTGGGGATGCTCACAGGACTGAGGGATGCGAAACCACCAGCAGAGGCCCCACAAGACAAGACGTGACGGTCCACTTCTCCGCAGGACTGGGGCGATGCGTGGTAGGGAAAGTGGCGGGGCGCTGGGAGTCAGGCCCGCCACTTGTCCGTTGTGGTTACATGACATCAGGCGGCGTGGCACGCATGCAGCTCAGACGAGTGGAGGGCCCCCTCCAGTTATAAAAGGAGGCCACAACCAGTTGGCAAACGAGGGGGAGGAGAACACAAGAGGCAGAGAGAAAGGAAAAAAGGGATCTCGTAGGCCAAAGAGTGAGAGGAGATAGAAAGAGAAGAGAGGAGGAGAGAGGGAGTCCCCGGGAAGGAGAGCCAACCGTGGGAAAGAGAGTTATTCATCCACTTGTACTTGATCTCCACCGTCGCATCAATACCAGATCAGACATGCAGGACGTAGGGCTTCATCTCCGGATGGCCTGAACCTGGGTAAAACTCCCTGTGTCCCTTTCTTCTCACGTGCGACTACATCGGCATCGACATCGTCCACGACAATAAGATTAGCAGAGGCGACGCAGGAGATCCCCAGTGCCCACTACCGAACAATGACAGAGGAGCACGTCGAGCTCTCCGGTGTCTGCGTTTCGACACGCGACAAAACTATTGCACATAGGAGTGTTTGGACTCTGTAGTTTAATAATATATTTATATTTGTCTTAAAAATTACTCTCATGTAGTTACGAAATGCTTGCAAAGGAGTTTAATCGTACGTATGTTTCCTATAAAACTAAGGACAATACATTAGAATAGGTTCACCCACACAACACTTATCAAAGCAATGAAAGTTGTTGTCAATGGAACTTGGTGAAAGTAACCCTGCCAAATTCATGTGTGTACTCAGGAGCGTTTTAATCCCTATAAGAGACAAAACCGGCTTGTCCTTAGCACAATTAAGGATTAGGCCACTTTCTGCACTATTACTTTTTTTTTCTCAATTTACCCTTTTTATAAAAGTTGTCTTGCTATAAAACAACCCATAAATACAATTCCTTCTATTCCTTCTAAAATGCATTCAACAATTCCTTCTATTACTCATTGGGTTCGGCACTCTTACTTATTGAAAGGACTACGGTATATTCCTAGTTGTGGGTCATCAAGTGTAATGCCCCGGGGTTTTCCCCAAATTAGATTTTTGTTTGTTTTTCTTTTTTGCATCATCATGACATCAGCATCGTAGCATCACATGTTTTTGGCAACAAAAATTATTTTTATTAAACCCTATTTTATTTTTCTAAAATTGTCGGAAAATATTTTTACCGAGACAGTTGTCTCCGTTTTCTAAAATTAACTGCCAATTTAATTTTTGCAAAATAAAATATTTTGAGAATTGAGAGAGAGTAGCCCAAAATCCGGCCCAAGCCCACCTAACCTGCAAACCCTAATCTTGCCCTGGCAGTTTTCTTTTCCCACCCCCTGTGTCTTGCAGCCACCCTCTCCTCCTTTCTTCTTTTCACGATCGAGTCCTTCCACCTCCAAATCAGGCCCTTGTCCTTTTCCTTTGGGTCCCTGCTCCTTTCTTTTCTTTTTATCTTTTCTTTTCCCTATCTCTCTCCTCACCCGCACCTCTCTTTCTCTCCTTTCCTTTTCTTCCCCGCATCTTCTTCCCCATCCTACGCCCGCACCCGACCTGCTCCCCCCGATCCTTTCCTCCCCGCACGCCACCACCTTGCCATGGCTGCCCCGTCCCTGACCTCCTCCTCTCCTTCCCGGTCGACCACCTCCCTCTCCTCCCCTGCGCCGCTCCCTTCTCCCTTCTTCCTCCTCCTCTCCCTCCTCCTCTTCTTCCTCACCCGGTCGTCCCCTGCGCGTCGGCCTCCGCCCGAGCTTGCTCCCGCGCCGGCCCTCCTCGTGCCACGGCCGCGCCGCCGCCCGGCCCCCTCTCCTCACCGTCGACCTCCCTCCTTCCCTCCTTCCTCCCTGCCTCGCGTGACCGCCCTCTGCTCCTCCCGGCCGGCCCTTGCTCCGCCACCTCTAGCTTCTCCGTCGGCCTCCTCTCCGGCGTGCCGCCGGCGACCACCCGCCTCGCTGCCTCCTCGCCCCTCGTCCTCCTCCCTACGCCTCGACCGGTTCCGGCCCGAGCCAAACCTCCCCGCATCCAGCTCGACCCGGCTCCGCGTGCCTCCCTTCCCTGGTCGCCCCTGTCTCGTCCCCATCTCCGTTGTCTCCGTGCTCCTGTGATCCCCGTCGGTTCCGTCCCCATGGTGTGCTGCCTCCGTGTCGTGGACGTCGTGTTCCCCGTCCCCGACCAATGGCTCCCGTGTGTGTCCCCGGTCCGTGTCCGTGCTGCTGCCGTTTCCGCGTCGATGCTCCTGTTCCCCGTCGGGAAGTTGTTCCCGACGCGTCCCCGTCGGAAGCACCGTGAAGCAGGTTCCCCGTTTCCGTTCCCGTTTCCCCGTCGTGACGGTTCCCCGATGCAGTTTCCCGATCTGCGTCCCCGTCGTGAAGCCGTTGCCGATTCCGTTTCCCGTCGTGAATCTGTTTCCCGATCCCTGTTTCCCGTCGTGAAGCAGTTTTCCGTTCCCGTTTCCCGTCGTGAAGCAGTTTCCCGTTCCCGATCCCCGTTTCCCGGTCGTTTCCCGTTTTCCCGACGTGAAGGCCGTTTTCCCGTTTTCTATCTCCGTTGCCGTGCTGCCTCTGTTCCCGATGACCGTGAAGCTGATCCCCGACGCCGTGAACCACCGTGGACCCCGAAGCCCGGAACGCCAGGGTCCGCAACGACGACGACCCGAGTACGACTACTTCCACGACGTCGACTACCTCGACTACTTCGACTCCGGACGAACGACTACCTCGACTACTTCGACTACTTCCCCTCCGGACCGAAGACGGTGGCTCCCAAATCCGAAGTTCCTCGTTTCCGATGTGCGACCCCAGCCCTAAACCCCTATATGCCATATATATATGCGATATCTTATAAAATCATGCATGCCTAATTAACATCGCACATGTATCCATTTAGTCAAATTAAATCGATTTAATTATGGGATTTGTCCGGTGCCATCTATATTATGCACCGATCCCATTTAAAATGCTTTGCCATGTGTTAGGGAATAAAATTGGACAACCTTTAATTTGTCATGCATCATATCATCAACATGCCGCTTCTTTTGCCGTAGAGTAAAATTCATCTTTTTCGTTGCCAGTGTTCGTTGCTTCTTCGGGAATAGGCCGATGAGTTGATGTGAGCAACGACAGGTCCTGCTACCTCTACCGGATTGCAGGCAAGTGATACTCCCTTGCTATCTTTGCTTGTCTTCTGTCTCTTACTCGTCCTATCTTTTGTTCCTTGCTAGCCTTATGTTGCGATGCTTGTGTCCGATCCTATTTGCATGGTTCCCTTGCAGCCAAGATAAGCCACACCCCCACATCCTATCACCCTGTTGATTGTTTACCTTGTTGGCCTTGCGAGTCGTAGTGCATGCTTAGGTGCTTTGCTTCAGTCTTGTTATCTCTTTGTCTAGTCTTGTTCTTAAACATGGTAGCTAGGCTCAACTTAAATGGTAATCTTTAATTTCTGTTGCGATGGAATAACTTAATTAAAGATAAGGCACCGGCAGAAGGCCAATCGTGGTGATTTGTTCTGCTAGTGTCGCCTAGGACCCGAGTTCTTTTCCGCTGATCCAAGACTGAGCGCACTAACCACATGTGGGAGTTCTATGGGCCTCCCCGCAATCTATTACCGGATCCTCAAACTTGTCCAGGATGCCACAAGTAGTTCGGGTGTTTCTACGGTTACAAGCGCGGATGATATGGTAAGATGGATACGTGGTTACTTACGGTAGGGCTTGCAGTATGATGCGAAGTGACCAACTCATGGTAGTTTGTGTCACCTAGCCGTAGTTGCAAACGGTTAGGCCCACCTCGAAGCTTCGGCCGGACTCTCAAGGTGGATCAGTCCTAGCTAGGTGGCTCCCTGGACTTGTTTGTAGTGAAGGGAAGTATTGCGTCGAAACCTCCACCGGTACACCTCTAAGCGAGAGTTTCGATGCGTGTGGGTTCATTGGTGCATCCCTGCAGGGTGAAATCTTTTCGAAAAGCCGTGTCCGCGGTTATGGACGACTTGGTGAAATGCGCTGGCTAAAAAGATCATAGACAACTTGCACCTTATGATGATAATAACTTGACTAGTAAGATAGATTACATGAATAATAATCTGATTAAATCTTGTCCACCGTGTGAGTGCCCGGACTTCTTCCTCGTGGGTTGAGGATGCGAGGGAGTCGTTTTAGGGTGAGTTTGTTTGGTGTGTAGTATAGTTGGCTCCTCATGCGCTCTCTTACCTTGTCTCTGATAGACGAAAGTTGTAGTGTGTCTCTATAAGTTGTTAGTGCTGCTTGCCACCTCAATCGCTAACCCTCTTCCCCCAGAATTCCAGCTTTGATATCTTGTGAGTATTACTTGCCAGTACTGTTTTATAGTACTGACCCCTTCGGGGCTGCTATTCCAATGCAGCCAACAGGTTTGAAGTGTGACGACGTTAGCTTGGGAATCCCTCCGGCTAGGCTTGGCCTGGGTAGGGATATGGTGCTTTTGCTTATCTTCAGGACTCCAATTTGTATCTTGTCCGTAGCTGGACGCTACCCGCTTCCGTTGTTATTTGGATCTTTGTATTGTATCTTTGTTCTTAACTCGGTGAGTCATTGTTGTATATATGTTCTTTTGTGGGTTCCATCGAGAACTGTTGTAATGTTATCACAATTCCACCCGCATAACGTGTGTGTTGCGACCTGCACGTTATGCCTGGTGGGCGTCCTTTAGGATCGTTATTATGCGGATTTGGCTGGAACGCTAAAGTCTGCATAGTACCGATCTTGGGGCGTTACATCAAGACTCTTTTCTGGCGCATTTGCTGAGGAGTTGAGAGATATTGGTAAGGAAAACGCTTACTCTAGTGTTGTTTTTATTTTTTGCTTTGTTCTTTAACTTAGTGATGAAAAATCCTACTATTTTTAATTTCTTTAGGAGGGACCTCCACACCACAGATGTTGTGAGGAAGGAATCTCCGCCTACCAAAAGGGTTCCTTTTGATATACGTATTGGCATTATTAAGTAAGTATATGCTAACCATTTTGCGGGAGATGAAATTGTCAATATGGGTTCTCACTTGCTTAATATTACAGAATTATGTGAACTGTTTAAGCTTTCAGGTATCACAAGGAAGGAAGTTAAATATATAGTTTCTTTATCTCCTAAGGGTAAAGCATTGGAATGGTGTAGTCTATTGGATAATACTCATACATTGGAATGGAAGGAGATTAAATCTCTCTTTTACTCTAAATTTTATCCCTTCAAGAAGTTTATCAAGACAGGTATTATATTTATAATTTTTTGCCTCGTGATGGAGAGAGTATTGTTCAAACTTGGAGGAGACTTAGGCCCAGTTCTTTTGGGCTCCGGCTTGTGCATAAGCCACTTTGTCTCGAGCTGTCCAGAAAAACAGCAGTGAAAATAAGCTCATGCGAAATTGAAATCCAGTTCTTTTTCGCTTCCGGTATCCTAGCTTATTGAATGAGTTATATGTTAAAAAGTCTGTGATGCCCCTAAGAATAATTTGTGTTTTGACTACCTGATATTGAGTTGTTTCTTTTTCTTTGCCACAAATTGAGAAAGAAAATTACGCCACTACATCCGTGACTTGGCGACATGCCCTTCTAGCATCTTCTTCCTCCTTCCACACAATGCTCCCATGGATCCTGAAAATTTTCCTCATGAGAACTGTTGCAATATCTCTAAAAAATGAGATAGCAGGGGAGATAAATTAGGTTGAGGACGAGGTTGAGCGCCGGTGGAGCGCCCGAGCCGCAGCACCGGGGGCAGGGGCAGGGCCGGCGCCAGTGGCCCTAGGTCGGCGTTGGAGAGGAGCAGCGGAACGGCCGCAGCAGAACGGCTTCCCGGCCGACGAGCGCCGGATGCGGCGTTGGAGACGGGGCATGTGGAGGATGAAGAGGAGGAGGTGGAGAACGAGGCGGGGGCGGTGCCGCAGCCGGTGGCGGCGAGGATGGAGGGCTCGGCCTGGCTGCTTGCCAGCGGCGGCAGCAAGAGACAGGCGCCGGTGGAGCGCCCGAGCCGCAGCGCCAGGGGAGGGGGCGGGGCCGAGGCCGGCGCCGGGGGACGAGGCGGGGGCGGCGTCGGCGGGCGGTGGCCGGCGGAAGGGGCAGAGGAACCCTTGCTCAGGAGAGAGAGGAAAAGGAAAAGAGAGAAGCTTCGCTCGGGGAGAGAGAAGGAAGAAAAGAAAATAACCTGTTCGCTCGGCCGCGCGGTGGCAGTTGTTGTAATTACGATGTGCAACAGGGGCAAACCAAGAAAACGATTCATTTCACTTGTGGGAAGCCGTCGGCGGTGGCGGGAAGTAGGGGGTACCCAGCTTTTCTCCACTGTGAAGGAATCAGAGAAGCCGGCTGCCCCAGAAAACGGCTTAAAATCCAGTTCTTTTGGGCTTAAGCTTATTTTCACCTAGAAGCTGTCTAGAAGCCCCAAAAGAACTGGGCCTTAAATTGTGAATTCTCAAATGCTCCAATAATGAGCTTTCCTATAAGATAATTGTTAATAATTTGTATGCAAGTCTACCTCATCATGATAAAGAAATGCTTGATGCTTCTTCTATGGGATCTTTTACAAGCAAGAAAGTTATTAATAAATGAGATCTTATAAATAATGAATCAACGCAATGCTGAAAATTAGGAGGTTGACAAAGCTAAATAGTCATATATAAACCTTGAGTATGATTGCATTAAGTATTTTGTTGGAACTGATGATTGTCATGAGCTTAGTGCGAAGTTTCAACTTGATTCTCAAATAGTTGTTGATTTTGTAAATCTTTTGCCTCTCATATAAATATTCCTAAAAAAATTGGGATGCGTATCATGGACCTTTTAAATATACTAGTATGGAGGATCTGACAGCTAATTTTCAAGTTCATTCTGTTAATCATATGTTGCATTCATCTTATATTGAGAAACCACCTTTTCCTGTTAGGATTAAGGAACATTGTATGGTAACAGTTGTGTTTAATAAGAATAAGCATAAAACTCCTACACCTAATGAACAACTAAAATTAAAATCGAAATAATTATGGTTAAGTATCTTGTAACTGACATGGTTATGGACATGTTATTCAGTCTGTTGAAGCAGCCTCTAATATTGTTATACCTACTAAATCTGCTAAAAATGTTGGCATACATGTTATTTCTGCTATTATAGGTTATCATTGTAATTAATTTTTATGTCGTATTGGTGTTGGTGCAAATGCAATTCCTTTGTCTCTCTATCAAGAGGTGAGATTGAAGGTATTGATGTGACAATTAAGCTAGTAGATAGATCTAGTATTTCACATGTGGGCATAATTAGAGATGTTGAAATTCCATGTGATAAGTTTAAGTATCCTATTTATTTCCTAATACTTGGAACTGAACAAGACAAACTTTTGTCCTATAATTTTTGGTAGATCTTTCTTAAATACATGTGGAGCTCGTATTGATTGTCAACGACAATAGTTCGGTCTTACTTTTGGAGGAGAAATTTATGAGTTTAATTTTTATAAATTTACTATACAACATCATTATAAGAGTTATCTCATGAATATATTGTTGGAAGAATTTCTCCTATCGTCGTACGTCCTAGTGATCCTTCAGAACAATATTTATCAGAACATGAGAATGAAATTAATATGCATGAAAGGAGTTAAATAGACAATGTTTTATTCATACAACCACCTATTCTTAAACATAATTTGAATGTTGAAATTTTGGGAAAACCCACACCTTCGATAGGTGATCCTGTGTTTGAACTTAAAATTTTCCTGATACACTGAAGTATTCTTATTTGGATTCAAATAAAGTATATCATGTTATTAACAATGGGAGGCAATTTGCTACACACATGGGTAGCTACACACCCATGCGTTATACGGCGATGCAAGCCATATGTATCCGTTTTAGCTTGTTTTCCTAGTAAAACTCGGATATTTCGTGTACAAAACTGGTTTCGGAATTTCCAAAAATAATAATTTTTGTTCGTCATTTTTAGCTTGTTTTCCTAGTTGACTTTTTGGTCAAACTTGAATAAAAAATCATAGAGGATGGAAAATAACTCGAAAAAATTTCAAAATATTTTTTAATAATTCTATCAACTCTACTAGTGATATCCCCCGGGTCTCCTTGAGTAATCTCTTTTTACCGTTTCATATACGTTAGGTCAAACTTAGGGTGTGTAGCTACCCATGTGTGTAGCGGGTCTTTTCCGTATTAACAATTCCAACCTTTCAGCGTATGAGGACGGGAGGTATGCTTTAGATGATCTCAAAGGCATTAGCCCCACTATGTGTATTCACAAACTTCCCATGGATCCAGATGTTAAGCCTATTATGGATCATCAACGACATTTATATCCAAGATGAAGGATGTCCTAAGAAATGAAATACTCAAACTTATCAAGGAAGATATAATTTATCCTGTAGCATATAGTAGATGGGTAAACCACGTTCGTTGTGTCCCTAGAAAGGGGGTTTCACTGTTGTCCCTAATGATATAAGTGAACTTATTCCTCAAATAACTATTGTTGGCTATAGAATGTGCATTTACTATGGATATTCAAACAAAGTTACAATGAAAAATCATCATCCTTTGCCTTGTATTGATCAAATGCTAGAAACGTTATCTAAGCATTATCATTTTTGTTATCTTAATGGTTATTCTAGTTTTCCTCAAATGCCTTCTCACCCCGAGGATCAAGAGAAAACAAATTTTACTTGTCCTTTTGGAATCTATGATTATAGACTACTTTCCAGAGATGTATGACTGCTATATTTGCAGGTTTTGCTGAGAAAATTGTTAAAGTCTTCATGGAGATTCTTTTGATGATTGCCATCTTAATAATGTTTTGCAGAGATGTGAGGATACTTGTGCTGAATTGAGAAAAGTGTCACTTTATGGTAAATTAAGGGATAGTACTTGGGCATAAAATTTCTGAAAGATGTATTGAAGTAGACAAAGCTAAAGTGGAAGCTATTTAAAAATGGCATGTCCTATAGATATCCGAGGTATACATGGTTTTCTTGGACATGATGGTTCTTTAGAAGGTTTATTAAATACTTTTCTAAAATTTCTAGACCTCTTACTAACCTTTTGTAAAATGGTGTTTCATTTATTTTTGATGATGACTCTAAGGAAGCCTTCGAGGTTCTTAAGAAAGGTTGGTATGACTCATGCACCAATTGTTTACCCACATGGATAGAATTTAACTTTTGAAATTGTGTGTGATGTTAGTAATTATGCTGTAGACATTGTCCTTGTTAAAAGAGTTGATAAGAAACTAAATGCTAGTAAAACCTTGGACAATAGTCACAAAATTTATGGTGCTACTGAAAATATTTTTTAGCAGTTGTTTTTACTTATTATTCATTTTGAATCACTATTTTCTAACATAATTTTACTCTTATTCGATGACATATTTCACATTATAATTCAACTCTAAACCTTTCTCCATTTATTTTGCATTATCTACACAGAGAGGAAAATACCGAGAAGTCTACATAAAGGAGAAGACTATTTTCCAATGCCCCGAAAATGTTGAGAAAAATCACAAAATTATTTCGAAATCCAGGAGCCAGAAGATTGGCTAGTGGGAGGCCACCATGTTAGGGGGGGTATGGTCGCTGCCCCCTTGGGCGCGAGATGGGGCCATGACTCAGCCTCGTGGCCTCTGTCTTGACGCCTCTTCGCATATCTGTCGCTCTTGACCTTAAAAGATCAAGAACAGCTTCACATTATTTTTCCGCCGCCGTAACGCGGTGGAACCGAGATAGAGAGATATCGACCTCTGGCAGGCTGATCCTGTCGGGGATGAAGGCATGTGTCGTTGTTGCTAGTATAGAACATGCGAAGACATGACCATCTCGATCACGTCAGGGAGTAGCATAGATGGCCTCCGTTAATGGTCGGTGTGCCGAACAACATCCCAGTGAAATCCTCCTTCGGTGCCGAAGTCGGCGAAGTGGCTGCAAGACAGAAATTGAGCATGAGCACGTGCAAATAAAGTAGACCGCGACACTAGCGGGGAGGTGGTGGCGGACTAAGACACCGCGGTAGTTGTCGAAGCAATCAATGTGTAGTGGTATTAGAAGAGGTAGTAGATGTTAGGGATTAAACACGAGCAATCTGTTTCAAGGAGCACGGTGGTGTTGGTAGAAGCAAAGAGATTATGCGGTACGTGAGATGACATTGTTGGTGTAGAAAAAATCGTTGATGACAAACATGAGCAACTGGTCCTTTGTTGAGGGTGTGGCATGTACCTGGGACGTGTGAGATGTCCCGATCGATGTTGGTGAAAATGACCCGCTGATGGTAGATATTGATAAGTTGGGTGGTGCCCCAAGCGAAGGCGGAATTGTAGCTAGTAGCAGTTTTTCCTCGTTTAACGAACCAAGGTTTATCGAACCAGTAGGACTTTGAAATCAACAACGAGGTGAATGTTGAAGATCTCTGGCGCTTGACCTTCAACAGACGTGGACCTGCACACACTCAACCAAAATACTTTGCCCCCAACGGCGGAAAGGTTGTCAATCTTTCCGGTCTCGCAGAAAACAAAGCGGTTAATTGTATGATGAAATAGATAAAATATGAAAAGTGACCAGAGGAGTAATGATGATTAAAAGCAAGTAAATGAGGTTGTAAACAATGTAAAAAGATGGACCGGGGGCCATGGGTTCACTAGTGGAGTCTCTCAAGTAAATAAAATATGCATGTGATGGGTGAACGAATTACAGCTAGATAATTGACAAGATCATGACACAAACCCAATTTAGCTATGACAAAAAGGACATGATAATATTTATGGAGGCATCACGACAAGGAACAAAGACCGTTGAGTCCAACTGCGTCTTTGTCTAAAAAGTCCACCATGGGATCGCTATCCAGCCTGTCACCCAACGGTATTAAGTTGCAAGCAACAGACAATTACATTAAGTAAAGTGCATGAAGTAAGCAATACTAATATCAAAAAAGACATTAACACCGCTGTTTTACCCTTAGTAGCAACAGCACACCCTCGCCCTTAGACGTTTCTGTCACTCGTGCCCAGGAACAAAAGGGGGCATGAACCCACTATCTAGCATAAATACCCTCTCTTGGAGATACACACAATCACTTGGCCAAAGTAACTACGCACATCGGAGAGCATGCAAGAACATAAATTACTCATATAAGAATCATGCACAATCTGAACATAACTTCATAATCCATCGGATCCCAGCAAACACATCACATAGCATTACAATAATCGATCTTGATCATGTTAGGCAGCTCACAAGACATGAAGCACAAGAGAGAGAGACTACCAACTAGCTACTGCCATGGACCCCCAAGGTGAGACTACTCACAAATCATCCCGGAGGAAGGCATGACGATAAAGAGCCCTCCGGGATCGATCTCCCCTCCGGCAGAGTGCCGGGATCAGCTTCAGATTGGACCCCGAACTAGGGTTTTCGGTGACGGCGCGTCGGGGTCGAGTTTCTGGAAAATAATCGCCGCCCCGGCGTTTTTAGGTTAAAAGGGATTTTATAGGCGTCGGAGGAGGCCGAGGGGACGCCCCAGGAGCAGGGGCGGGTCCCACCCGCGGGTTCAGGTGGGGCCGCGGCAGCAGGCCGCCCCTGCCCTGTGGGTGGCCCCCCAGGCTGCCCTTTGGTCCACAGGTGTCTTCCGTCGCATAAAAAATCTCCGTAAATTTTCAGCGCAATCCGACGATATTTCCTGTGGTGGACTTTCTGAAATACAAAAACAGCAAAACAGGAACTGGCACTTGGCATCTTGTCAATAGGTTAGTCGACAAAATGCATAAAAATGATATAAATCACAGTAAAAACATGTGACAATATCACAAAACTAGCATGGACCACTCAAAAATTATAGATACGTTTGAGACGTATCAGCATCCCCAAGCTTAACTCCTACTCGTCCTCGAGTAGGTAAGTGATAACAAATAATTTTTTTATGAGACATGCAACCAACACAATCTTGATCAAGATAGTTATGCAAATCAAGGGATGTGAATGAAGAGATACAAAACAATTGTCTATAATTGATAGCAAGAAAGCAATGAATAAGCAAGTTGAATCATCCAAGCAAAACCTTTCATAAATAGTATGTCAAAGACATGAAAACAATGTGATCAACATATTTGACTAATTCACAAGGATAATAATTGCATGACAAAAGTTTTTGAGAATCAACACAAAGGAAGATGTAAGCATTAGCAAAGAGCTTCAACTTCCAACGGCTTATCTTATAGATAAAGTCAATATAAAGATTCATGTTTAATCTTGATAATGCAATATGCTCAACGATACCCAGGGTCAATGCTAGATGTTTGCTTTTGTGGAGATAGAAGGAAAAAGGGAAAACTGACTCAACATTAAAAGTAAAAGAAAGGCCCTTCGCAGAGGGAAGCAGGGATTAGTCATGTGCTAGAGCTTTTTGGTTTTTAAAACAGAAGTAAAATGATTTTGAGGTATGCATGTTTTCGTCAACGACTTCACAACAGAGAAACTATCTAGTCCCTCATGACAAGCAAGGTTTTTAGACTTGTGAGAGCAGCTGGTTCTTAGAAGAGCGAGTACGCTCTTCTTTCTCCTTGGTTTCACCACTGTCCAATGCTTGGACTGATTTCTCAGATTTGCATTGCGCGGAGGAGAATTGTGAGTTATATTTAAATTTTTGCTTAAGCTGCTCTCGGGTTGATTCAAGTGAATACTTAATCCATCAACACCGGGTGAAAGGGGGGAAATGACCTCGCTTGTCACAAGTTATATCTAGCTCTCTACTGCTCCCTCATGAGCTTAAAAACAGAGGCACAAAGAAGAAGTATTTTGAATTTTTAAAGGTAGCGCATGACAAATTTACTTGGAATGGTAGGAAATACCATGCATAGGTAGATATGATGGACTCAGCTAGCAAGAAAGTTTGGCTTTGGGGATTTGATGCACGAGTGAACCATACACTCAGTACGAATTTTTAGGCTTAGCAAAGTGTTTGAAGCAAACATCTAACAATAACCGGTAACAGAACAACATAAGACATTTACCGGTCATAATCATAAAAACTCTACACCGTCTCCCTTGTTGACCAAACAATTCTTTTGATGGAAAGATTAGCATTATGAATTAACAACTGTGAAAAACCACACAATTTCAAGCTTTCAACCATATTTCTTTACTAATCAATTCCACTCAAATAACCAGCAAGTTTAAGCATTCAACTTAACATCTCAAAACAATTGAGAAGCATCAAGTATCCACACCATGATCTACAAAACTATGCAGCCTTTTCATTTTATTCTATCATCACACAATCAGCATTTTGTCGCATTGACATTTCAAGCAATTTTTCAACAACAACTCTCCAACAAGTATAAGTGAAGAACAAGAGAGTTTAACTTAACGACTAGCAGCTCTAAACAAGATAAAAGCTAAAAGCGAGAGCTTACTAGAAAACAGACAGTACCTAAGAATACTCAAAAAGATATAAGCGAAGCAAAGGAGTATTCAAACGAAAAAGCGGAGCGTGTCTCTCTCCCACACAAATAAAGCTAGGATCCAACAAAGATATGACTAGCAAACAAACAAACAAAACTGAAAGTAAAAAGACGCTCCAAGCATAGCACATAATATGTAAAGTGATAAAAACGAAGTTCAACGAAGACGACCTTATGATAGTCGATGAAGATGAGGGATGCCTTGGGCATCCCCAAGCTTTGACTCTTGATAGTTCTTGATATTCAGAGGGGGTGCCATGGGGGCATCCCCAAGCTTGAGCTCTGATCCATCCTCGATTTCTTCATATTCCTCTCCTTTGGAACTTAAAAACTCACTTCACACAAAACTTCTTATAATTTGATTAGAGGGTTAGTGCTCATAAATTAAATGCACATGTGTTCAACTCATGACAAATTGCAAACCAACTTCATTAGACATTAGCTACTGTTTACTAATCCTCAATGTGGCACTCTACCCCTAGAGTATCACATATGACGATGGTAAAGAGACAAATGCAAAATAAAAGCAGAATCTGTCAAAATCTGAACAGTCTGTAAAGATCGAATATTTCGAGGCACTTCTGAAGCTCAAATCAAAAAACTTAAAACTAACGAAAGATAGATAAAAGCATCAGGCTTGCTGTAAAAATTATCAGAAAAATATAAAATTCTGGCGATTTTAGGATTTTCGTGCAACAGGCGCACAGAATCTGTTTTGGACAGCAACACAATACCTCGCACTTTCAATGCATTAGAGGCTAAACTTGGCACAAAAAACAAAAGAAAAAGATACAATGAAGTTTCTACAGAGGTAATAACTTCATGACTCAAGAAAATCAAAAAGCAAACTGAAAATAAAAGATGGGTTGCCTCCCAACAAGCGCTTTTCTTTAACGCCTTTTAGCTAGGCGCAATGCCAAATATCAAGTTTTTTCAAAATCAAAGGCATCATCATTCTTATCAAATTCATGAATCGTGGAACTTGGAAAAGGACCTCCAGCAATACTATTAGTACCCACAATTGGTGGAGCAAAAGTAGTTTTACCCACTAGGGCTCCTCCCTTAAAATCCTTGGAAATTTGAGCTCCTTCACCATCCTCAACTCCTCTTTTCCTGCAGATGATGTATTAATTTTAATAGTATTCTTTGGCACAAATTTAAATTTAGGTACTTTGGGGGCCGAAGCCTCTCTCTTTTTAAATTTAGATGGAGAAAAGGGTGCTCCCGAGGTATCAATTTCTTCCCTCAATTTATCAATTCGATTAATAGCTCCTGTAGCTTCAAGGGACTTAATACTTTTAGCAATGTCTTTTAGGCACCCATAAAGCTTGTTAATACCATCAAGAATTCCCTTATCTATTTCTCTTATCATATCCACACTTGGTACATTATCTTCTATAACTTCTATCCTTTGCATGACATGTTCTAAAGTGATTTCAATTTTACGATCATTAGTTGGTGGCAATCCCCACAAGACCCTCTATAACATTAAAAGCTTCCAAAGCATTAATTCCTAGGAAGTTTCCACCTATGATAGTATCTAGGACATACCTATACCAACTTGTAATGCCAATATAAAAATTTCTAAGGAGAACAGTGGCCAAGGGTTTTTTAGCGGATCTATGACGAGCATCATTAATTCTGTACCAAGCATCTTTCAAACTCTCCCCACCTCTTTGTTTGAAGGTGAGGACTTCGGACTCGAGTATCTCAACGGGAGGAAAAGAACTAGTCATGAAGACGAGATAAAATAACAAGACAGGAATAAAGACTACACTAATTTTTTTGGGTTTTAAAATTTTGAAATAGGAAAATAAACTAAACGAGATATAAAGCAAGCAAGACAAAAACAAAGTAAAGAGATTGAGAGTATGAGACTCCCCTTGCTGTAGCTCCAAAGTCCCCGGCAACGGCGCCAGAAAACTTCTTGATGGTAGATATTGATAAGTTGGGTGGTGCCCCAAGCAAAGGCGGAATTGTAGCTAGTAGCAGTTTTCCCTCGTTTAACGAACCGAGTTTATCGAACCAGTAGACTTTGAAATCAACAATGAGGTGAATGTTGAAGATCTCAGGCGCTTGACCTTCAACAGACGTGGACCTGCACACACTCAACCAAAATACTTTGCCCCCAATGGCGGAAAGGTTGTCAATCTTTCCGGACTCGCAGAAAACAAAGCGGTTAATTGTATGATGAAATAGATAAAATATGAAAAGTGACCAGAGGAGTAATGATGATTAAAAGCAAGTAAATGAGGTTGTAAACAATGTAAAAATATGGACCGGGGGCCATGGGTTCACTAGTGGAGTCTCTCAAGTAAATAAAATATGCATGTGATGGGTGAACGAATTACAGCTAGGCAATTGACAAGATCATGACACAAACCCAATTTAGCTATGAAAAAAAGGACATGATAATATTTATGGAGGCATCACGACAAGGAACAAAGACCGTTGAGTCCAACTGCGTCTTTGTCTAAAAAGTCCACCGTGGGATCGCTATCCAGCCTATCACCCAACAGTATTAAGTTGCAAGCAACAGACAATTGCATTAAGTAAAGTGCATGAAGTAAGCAATACTAATATCAAAATAGACATTAACACCGCTGTTTTACCCTTAGTAGCAACAGCACACCCTCTTCCTTAGACGTTTCTGTCACTCGTGCCCAGGAACAAAAGGGGGCATGAACCCACTATCTAGCATAAATACCCTCTCTTGGAGATACACACAATCACTTGGCCAAAGTAACTACGCACATCGGAGAGCATGCAAGAACATAAATTACTCATATAAGAATCATGCACAATCTAAACATAACTTCATAATCCATCGGATCCCAACAAACACATCACATAGCATTACAATAATCGATCTTGATCATGTTAGGCAGCTCACAAGATCATAAGACATGAAGCACAAGAGAGAGAGACTACCAACTAGCTACTGCCATGGACCCGTAGTCCAAGGTGAGACTACTCACAAATCATCCCGGAGGAAGGCATGACGATGAAGAGCCCTCTGGGATCGATCTCCCCTCCGACAGAGTGCCGGGATCAGCTTCAGATTGGACCCCGAACTAGGGTTTTCGGTGACGGCGCATCGAGGTCGAGTTTCTGGAAAATAATGGCCGCCCTCACGTTTTTAGGTTAAAATTGATTTTATAGGCATCGGAGGGGGCCGAGGGGACGCCCTAGGAGCAGGGGCGGGTCCCACCCGCGGGTCCAGGTGGGGCCACGGCAGCAGGCCGCCCCTGCCCTGTGGGTGGCCCCCCAGGCCGCCCTTTGGTCCACAGGTGTCTTTCGTCGCATAAAAAATCTCCGTAAATTTTCGTCCAATTCCGAGAATATTTCCAGAAGTAATTTTTTTGAAATACAAAAACAGCAAAAACGGGGAACTGGCACTGGGCATCTTGTCAATAGGTTAGTCCGACAAAATGCATAAAAATGATATAAATGACAGTAAAAACATGTGACAATATCACAAAACTAGCATGGACCACTCAAAAATTATAGATACGTTTGAGACGTATCAGCATCCCAAGCTTAACTCCTACTCGTCCTCGAGTAGGTAAGTGATAACAAATAATTTTTGATGAGACATGCAACCAACACAATCTTGATCAAGATAGTGATGCAAATCAAAGGATGTGAATGAAGAGATACAAAACAATTGTCTATAATTGATAGCAAGAAAGCAATGAATAAACAAGTTGAATCATCCAAGCAAAACCTTTCATAAATAGTATGTCAAAGACATGAAAACAATGTGATCAACATATTTGACTAATTCACAACGATAATAATTACATGACAAAAGTGTTTGAGAATCAACACAAAGGAAGATGTAAGCATTAGCAAAGAGCTTCAACTTACAACGGCTTATCTTGTAGATAAAGTCAATATAAAGATTCATGTTTAATCTTGATAATGTAATATGTTCAACGATACCCATGGTCAATGCTAGATGTTTGCTTTTGTGGAGATACAAGGAAAAAGGGAAAACTGACTCAACATTAAAAGTAAAAGAAAGGCCTTTCGCAGAGGGAAGCAGGGATTAGTCATGTGCTAGAGCTTTTTGGTTTTTAAAAACAGAAGTAAAATGATTTTGAGGTATGCATGCTTTCGTCAATGACTTCGCAACAGAGAAACTATCTAGTCCCTCATGACAAGCAAGTTTTTTAGACTTGTGAGAGCAGCTGGTTCTTAGAAGAGCGAGTACGCTCTTCTTTCTCCTTGGTTTCACCACTGTCCAATGTTTGGGCTGATTTCTCAAATTTGTATTGCGCATAGGAGAATTGTGAGTTATATTTATATTTTGATTAAGCTGCTCTCGGGTTGATTCAAGTGAAGATGTAATCCATCAACACCGGGTGAAAAGGGGGAAATGACCTCGCTTGTCACAAGTTATATCTAGCTCTCTACTGCTCCCTCATGAGCTTAAAAACAGAGGCACAACGAAAAAGTATTTTGAATTTTTTAAAGGTAGCACATGACAAATTTACTTGGAATGGTAGGAAATACCATGCATAGGTAGATATGGTGGACTCAGCTGGCAAGAAAGTCTGGCTTTGGGGATTGGATGCACGAGTGAACCATACACTCAGTACAAATTTTTAGGCTTAGCAAAAAAGGTATTTGAAGCAAACATCTATCAATAACCGGTAACAGAACAACATAAGACATTTACCGGTCATAACCATAAAAACTCTACACCGTCTCCCTTGTTGACCAAACAATTCTTTTGATGGAAAGATTAGCACTATGAATTAACAATTGTGAAAAACCACACAATTTCAAGCTTTCAACCATATTTCTTTACTAATCAATTCCACTCAAATAACCAGAAAGTTTAAGCATTCAACTTAACATCTCAAAACAATTGAGAAGCATCAAGTATCCACACCATGATCTACAAAACTATGCAGGCTTTTCATTTTATTCTATCATCACACAAATAGCATTTTGTCGCATTGACAATTCAAGCAATTTTTCAACAACAACTCTCCAACAAGTATAAGTGAAGAACAAGAGAGTTTAACTTAACAACTAGCAGCTCTAAACAAGATAAAAGCTAAAAGAGAGAGCTTACTAGAAAACAGACAGTAGCTAAGAATACTCAAAAAGATATAAGCGAAGCAAAGGAGTATTCAAACGAAAAAGCGGAGCGTGTCTCTCTCCCACACAACTAAAGATAGGATCCAACAAAGATATGACTAGCAAACAAACTAACAAAACTGAAAGTAAAAAGACGCTCCAAGCATAGCACATAATATGTAAAGTGATAAAAACAAAGTTCAACGAAGACGACCTTATGATAGTCGATGAAGATGAGAGGATGCCTTGGGCATCCCCAAGCTTTGACTCTTGATAGTTCTTGATATTCAGAGGGGGTGCCATGGGGGCATCCCCAAGCTTGAGCTCTGATCCATCCTCGATTTCTTCATATTCCTCTCCTTTGGAACTTAAAAACTCCCTTCACACAAAACTTCTCATAATTTGATTAGATGGTTAGTGATTATAAATTAAAATGCACATGTGTTCAACTCATGAAAAATTGCAAACCAACTTCATTAGACATTAGCTACTGTTCACTAAGCCTCAATGTGGCACTCTACCCCTAGAGTATCACATATGACGATGGTAAAGAGACAAATGCAAAATAAAAGCAGAATCTGTCAAAATATGAACAGTATGTAAATATCAAATTTTTCGAGGAACTTCTGAAGCTCAAATCAAAAAACTTAAAACTAATGAAAGATAAATAAAAGCATCAGGCTGGCTTTAAAAAATTATCAGAAAAATAAAAATTCTGGCGATTTTAGGATTTTCTTGCAACAGGCGCACAGAATCTGTTTTTGGACAGCAACACAATACCTCGCACTTTCAATGCATTAGAGGCTAAACTTGGCACAAAAAACCAAAAGAAAAGATAAAATGAAGTTGCTACAGGTAATAACTTCATGACTCAAGAAAATCAAAAAGCAAACTGAAAATAAAAGATGGGTTGCCTCCCAACAAGCGCTTTTCTTTAACGCCTTTTAGCTAGGCCCAGTAATTTCAATGATGCTCACATAAGAATAAGAGTTGATAAAAGAGAGCATCAAGAAATAAATACCAAACATATTTAATCCTAACCCACTTCCTATGCATAGGCATCTTGTAATAAAATAATTCATTTTAGCATAAAGCTAGTAGCATAGGAAGACAAAGCAAGTGCAACTTCAAACATTTAGCATAAAGAGAGGTGTTTTAGTGACATGAGAACTCCAACACCCATATTTTCCTCTCTCATAATAATTTTCAGTAGCATCATGAACAAACTCAACAATATAACTATCACTTAAAATAGGCTTTTCATGATCTACAAGCACATAATTTCGGTCCATCTAAAAAATAGTGGGATTAAACCCACTTTCAATAGCATTATAATTTTTATCATCAAGTAATATAGGACCATCATCAAGAGCTTTATCATATGAACTTTCTAAACACAACTCCTCATTATCATGCATCTCATTGGTTGTAGCAAATAAAGGATTATCTTATGATTTATCAATATAGCACGGATTATCATAAATAACAAGATCATTTTTATCAAAAAGGGATGTTTCAAATGAATCAATGGGATCATAGCATTCATTCTCCTTTTGTAAGGAAGGAGGACAATCAAATAATGTATGAGTTAGAGAGTTACTCTCATTAGAAGGTAGAGATGGGTAGCTACTCCATTCTTCCTCCTCTTGTTCGTCACTCTCCTCCTCATTTTCATCCAATGAGCTTCCAGTTTCAACAATTTCTTCTTCCATAGGCTCCTGCATGGCATTAGTCTCTTCTTTTGGGGGAGATAAACCCTTAAGATTTTCAGTAATATAACAATTTTCATCTTTGTAATTATCCATGCAATATTTAAGTATAGCAAAACTTTCAGATTTATAAGGAGCATCATCATCATTTTCAATCAAAGAAGAAATTTCATAAGCACCCTTCCACGCAATAAATTCTTCAATAGGTTCAACATCATAAAAATCATAGTTTCCCTTAGCATAAGATGCTAAGGTTTCATTAAAATTGCAAGCACATTGGAATGGAAGGTGTTCAAAATTCAAGCAGCATGAAGATTCATCACAACAATAAGATATGTCATATTTAAAGCACAAGTCTCTAGCATAATTGTTCAGTTGATTTATTATTTTCCATAAGTGTATCCCTTTTTGAGACAAGCGGTATTCCTTATAATATTCTTGTTGATCTTCTATGAATCCGCCTTATCAATAAGATCTAGTTTCAAAGAAGTTAACCATTGAGAACAAGTAAATAACTAAGCATACTAACAAAACGAAAATAAAGACTACACTAATTTTTTTTTTGGGTTTTAAAATTTTGAAACAGGAAAATAAACTAAACGAGATATAAAGCAAGCAAGACAAAAACAAAGTAAAGAGATTGAGAGTATGAGACTCCTCTTGCTGTAGCTCCAAAGTCCCCGGCAACAGCGCCAGAAAACTGATTGAATGTAGATATTGATAAGTTGGGTGGTGCCCCAAGCGAAGGCGGAATTGTAGCCAGTAGCAGTTTTCCCTTGTTTAACGAACAGAGATTTATCGAACCAGTAGGACTCTGAAATCAACAACGAAGTGACTGTGGAAGATCTCTGGCGCTTGACCTTCAACAGACGTGGACCTGCACACACTCAACCAAAATACTTTGCCCCCAACGGCGGAAAGGTTGTCAATCTTTCCGGTCTCGCAGAAAACAAAGCGGTTAATTTTATGATGAAATAGATAAAATATGAAAAGTGACCAGAGGAGTAATGATGATTAAAACCAAGTAAACGAGGTTGTAATCAATGTAAAAAGATGGACTGGGAGCCATAGGTTCACTAGTGGAGTCTCTCAAGTAAATAAAATATGCATGTGATGGGTGAACGAACTACAGCTAGGCAATTGACAAGATCATGACACAAACCCAATTTAGTTATGACAAAAAGGACATGATAATATTTGTGGAGGCATCATGACAAGGAAAAAAGACCGTTGAGTCCAACTGCGTCTTTGTCTAAAAAGTCCACCGTGGGATCGCTATCCAGCCTGTCACCCAACGATATTAAGTTGCAAGCAACAGACAATTGCATTAAGTAAAGTGCATGAAGTAAGCAATACTAATATCAAAATAGACATTAACACCGCTGTTTTACCCTTAGTAGCAACAGCACACCCTCGCCCTTAGACGTTTCTGTCACTCGTGCCCAGGAACAAAAGGGGGCATGAACCCACTATCTAGCATAAATACCCTCTCTTGGATATACACACAATCACTTGGCCAAAGTAACTACGCACATCGGAGAGCATGCAAGAACATAAATTACTCATATAAGAATCATGCACAATCTGAACATAACTTCATAATCCATCGGATCCCAGCAAACACATCACATAGCATTACAATAATCGATCTTGATCATGTTAGGCAGCTCACAAGATCATAAGACATGAAGTACAAGAGAGAGAGACTGCCAACTAGCTACTGCCATGGACCCGTAGTCCAAGGTGAGACTACTCACAAATCATACCGGAGGAAGGCATGATGATGAAGAGCCCTCCGGGATCGATCTCCCCTCCGACAGAGTGCCAGGATCAACTTCAGATTGGACCCCGAACTAGGGTTTTCGGTGACGTTCGAGTTTCTGAAAAATAATGGCCGCCCTCACGTTTTTAGGTTAAAAGGGATTTTATAGGCGTCGGAGGGGGCCGAGGGGACGCCCCAGGAGCAGGGGCGGGTCCCACCCGCAGGTCCAGGTGGGGCCGTGGCAGCAGGCCGCCCCTGCCCTGTGGGTGGCCCCCCAGGCTGCCCTTTGGTCCACAGGTGTCTTCCGTCGCATAAAAAATCTCCGTAAATTTTCGTCCAATTCCGAGAATATTTCCAGAAGTAAATTATCTGAAATACAAAAAACAGCAAAAATAGGGAACTGGCACTGGGCATCTTGTCAATAGGTTAGTCCGACAAAATGCATAAAAATGATATAAATGATAGTAAAAACATATGACAATATCACAAAACTAGCATGGATCACTCAAAAATTATAGATACGTTTGAGACGTATCAGGATGTAGCCCTTGACTTGCGGGGCGACTACCAGGGCAAACTTGCCAGGGTAGTCAACTCGCGGCGGGTGGTCTTGGCGAGTCCAGGTGATCACCTGTTCCGACCGGTTCAACCATTGTGGGAAGTCTGGCGCAGTCGCATGGATGACACGCTTGATGACCTTCTCGTCATGCTACGTATCGAGTCCCACGAAGGTGTGGAAGGCGTCGCTAGTCGGGGGCATCCTGGTCCAATGTTGCTCGACGTCTGGCTTGTCGCGATCCCCTCCCTGGTTCTCCGCGACCTTGGCCTTGATGATGTCGGAGGTCATGTCGCACTCGCTGGTGTTGTGTTTCGCCGGCTTGTCGGGGCGGCTGTGCCACCTGCACGGCTGGGACAGGATCTCGTCGGCCGTCCACTTTTTACGTGGGAGGCTAGCGCGTGGGCTCTTGAAGCATCGTCCGTTAGCGGTTGTAGCTAGCAGCTCCGAGCCGCCGTCGCTCTTCCGCTTGGTGGCACTCCTTGAGCCGCCCTTGCCGTTCCTTCCTTTGGAGGATTTTCCGTCTTCGTCCTCTCCCGAGTCATCCTTCGTCGAGTCCAACTCGGCGTATTTGTGGATGATCGCCATCAACTCGCTCATGCTCATGCCATCCTTCTTGGTGCACTTGAGCTTTCCGCGGAGGTCGGCAAAGTTGGTGTTGTCGGTGAGGTGCGAGTGCACCGTGTCGACGCTCAAATTCTCTGACGAGTTAATGAGGTCCGCGACACGGTTGTACCACTTGCGAGTAGACTCGCCTTCCCGTTGGACGCACCGCTTGAGATCCTCTACGGTGGTAGGTCGCTTGCAGGTGCCTTCAAAGTTCTTGATGAAGGTCTTCTTCAACTCGGCCCAAGAGCCGATGCTGTTCCTGGGCAGGTTGTTTATCCAGGTGCACGCGGTTCCCTCCAGCAAGAGGGGGAAGTAACGCATGCGGACTAAGGCGCTGGTGTAGCGCTCCGACCCCAGAACTATACAGTGAAGCGTTGTGCAACCGGTCATGCTACACAATCGAGGGTTACTGGGTTTACCAATCCCAGGCCAAAACTCATTGGCAGGTGTGCTCGGAATGGATCATCGGCACACAACACCTCGATCATGCCATAAGCTCAGACATCGCTATCACGTATAGTAAAGAGACCGAGACTTGTGGAACAACTGGCACATTGCAGACTCTATGACACAAAAGCATATAGCAACTCATATAGAGAAGATATAAATATTACACACAAAAGGGATCACCGATCCATCAGTACATCAAGCGGAAACGGGTAGTGTTGTCTAACAACAAGAAGCAAATATATGGCCTAAGAGGCCTACAGATAAAAGATCCCAGCCAGCTTGTTCCACGGTCCCAAGCTGCCACCTGGGAACCCCGGACTACTAGTCGACGTCCACGAAGAACCCACCTAGCTGCTCGGTGTCGTCCTCCTCTCATATACAAATATAAGGCAGCAAAGAGAGACTGAGTACGATGTACTCGCAAGTTTAGTAGGGCGATATAGGCCCAATGCTGACGGAGGCTCTAAAGCTGTATAATGTAGCTATTTTGCATAAAGCTAGATTTTCATTTAAAAGATACAAAAAGACACAAGGCATCGTCTATTCAGAATATTTTTCATAAATGGGATAAGAGAGTAAACTTTTCAGATTCGGTTCTTATCGAACCTACTTGTAGCCATAACCACCTCTCATCTCCACCAAAGGCACTCCCTCGAATCACCCTCGAGGAAATGAACCTTTATCACACATTGATTATGCAACCTTTAGCTGCCATATCAATTAGGTTAAGGTTCTCTATGATCTTATCATCTATTCCCAAGTCGTCCATAACCGCGGACACGACTTTTCGAAAAGATTAACCCTGCAGGGGTGTACTAATTTACCCACCGGTACCGTCCGGCTCACCTGATTGGCCCTCTTCCGGGGAGGGCCGGCGAGTGGGCGCGGTTAAAACCTTTACCTCGCGTCAGACTATCCAAGAGTCATCTGTGGCCACAGGGCAAGTTTACCAAGCCTATTTCAGCCCCTGCCCCATCGCCACGTCCTAAACACAAATCCTCCGCAACAATTCTTTTCCACTCACACGCAAATGGAAAACCGAACTAGAGGACCCTTGGATACGCCCGCACAAGTTATTCAGTTATATAGGATTCCATATGTCCCCACCCATGGCAGCATGATCATCTTGGTTCAAGAGGTAAAGAACTTGCACCTAGGGGCAAGAGTGAGGCAAAACACCATCCCCGATGGCAACTCACCCAAGCCTTTTTAGCATTTTAATTAAGCACCCCACATATCCACCATGTCCGAAACATTCCATCAACATCAACAATTATGGAATTAAACAACGGACATTACTAGCATTTGACTAAGCATGGCTAAGCATAGCTAAGCATATAAATACAATAATTATATTCTTGTCTCCGGCCAACACATCAACACTAAGGTTCATAGGTAGGGATACATGTGATTGGCTCGGGGAAAAACATGCATTCATAGGATACTCTATGTCTTGATCAAAAATGACATTTGAATCGCATGCAATATTATGGTGGATAAAATAAGTTGATAAAATCATAGGATGCTAGATGCCAAGAAGGTTAGGTTATCTCTTGCCTTGCTGCCGGGGCGTGTAGTACGGCTCGTCGGGATAGTTCGGGGTGACCTCAACTCCGGAATCTATCGGTACCCAAAAGAATACAAAGAAAAAATAAATCACACGAGGACAAGGTGCAATGCACAATCACATGATGCCATGACAAGTTTATGCAAAGATATCATCATATAATTTATATACAAATTAAATGGAGTTCCAAATAATTAGTGCAATTATTTGGAAACAACCCCATATTTATCTTAGTGACCACATTATTTATAAATTATTACATTATTAGAGAAGTGACTCAAATATGCATGAACATGATATGAATGGATAGGGTTTGTTTTCCGATCATTTTGGTACCTCATTTGTAATTTTCGGAGCACCGATGAATAAATAGCTAATTAAATAATTAAAGGAATTTAATTCTTTTAAATCAATTATGAATGACATCAAATAAATATTTGTGATCATGATGTGACATTAGCATGGTTTGATTGCATTTGAAGTGTTGATCACATTGGTATTTTATTCATAATTTTTGGATCAATATTTAACACTTTATGATTTTCCCAAATGGTTATTCCTTTTTGCCATTTTAACAATTTTTAATAAACAACATGTTAAAAAGTTTCAAAAGATCATTTCAATGATCCTATGTTGTAGATTTTGTTTTCCTGGTCAATTGGATATTTGATTTGCTATTTTTGAAGCATTTTTCAAATAGGTATTAAAGCTTTTTATTTCATTTTATTTCAAAAAGGGAAAACACAAATCTTAGACAGGCCGGCCTCCAGCCGGCCAGGCCGGGCAGGGACCCGAGGGTTCTGGCCTTTGGCCGGCCCAAGCTGGGGGCCGAGGCCGGGAGGGAGGCCGAAGCTGTTGGCCCGTGGTCGGCCCAAGCCGAACGCGAGGCCGGTTCCAGGCCGGGCAAGCGGCACGAGCACGACGACGACGCCGGCGTCGTGCGGCGGTACGGTGGTGAACGGCGGCGGCGATACAATGGGGGAGGGGGAGGGAAAATATGTCTAGGAGGAGGCCGTATCACCCGTTGTAAGATGGCGCAGACGGCGAGGTCGGGGGAGGCCGGAGATGACGGCATGGTGCTCGACATCCTGCGGCCGGAGGCGGGGAAGTCAGGGGCGGCGACGGCGAGTCCGGGCCTCCCGCAAGGATTCCTCGCACGGGGGACGACGCGGCGGAGGCGGTGGCGCGCTCGTACGGCAACGGGGTGGTCGGAGGCGTCGGCGAGCTTGACGGAGGCACGTCGGACGGTGAACGGAGGCGCGGATTGGCAGGGGCGAACCAGTGCTCCCCGCGCCAATTCCTTGCATGGGGATGCCTAGGGCGACGAGGTGGAGCGGTTAGGCAAGAATTTCAAGCTCGGCGAGGCACCGGACGGCGGCGATTTGAGGGGGGGGGGCGCGGGTGGCTCGACGGCGGCCAGGTAGCTCGATTTAGGGTTTGGTCGCACGGGGGAAAGAGAGAGGGCAGTGGAGGTAGAGAGGAGAGGCAGGGCGTCGGGGGGGGGGGGGGGGGGGCTCTTAACCACGCGGGAGCAGGTGGTGCGACGGCATGGCTCGGGGCGGCATGGACGCGCCGGCCACTGTGGCCACAGGACGAAGGAGGGAGAAGAAATTGCGCATAACCCCCTCGCTTCACATTTCAGTAATTACAAAAAGGTCCTGAGGCAGTTTAGTGGATTTTATTTAGGACCTAAACCATTTTTATAAATTCCAGAAAAATTTATGTGGGCTCCACTTAACCTTTAGGTGCTCCACAAAAATTGGTGAGGCAAAATAAAATGTTTTGCACCACATTTATTCATAGGGTTTAGTTATAGTCATTTTTGATAATTCCCAAATTGCATTTATTTGGAGCACTTAAGCATTTCCAAAAACAATGAAAATATTCATGGAGGCCCTCACAATAATATTGAAGCTCCCCATGATTTTAGTTTGAATTTTGGAAAGTTTAGTTTGGTTTCAAAAATAGGAATTGAATTAAGCCAAATTGAATTCTCAAATTTATTTATTTGCTTGTTAAGAATTTAGACTTTGGCAAAATTATTTATAAAAGGTATTCTTGGAACTTCCTGGTCAATTTGGAAATTCAAGAATAATTTGGTTTGGCCATTTTGGGCAATGCATTTAGTTTGGGAATTTTTGGGAAGGGTTTTGCTTCCCTTTTTGCTGCTTCCCAAGTGTGGCTTTTATTTAACCATAGCAATTTAAATATGTATGCCATGATGCAATGCAAGCAAAAAGTGAAAATTTGGCCCATATTTTAGGGTACCAAACTGGGGCTGTTACAGCCGGCATTCTGGATGTTCATGGTGACGGCGTAGTCCTGGATCCATGTTACCGGGTTCATGCTGGTGTTGTAGGACTTCACCTCCCGTGGCGCCTTGAAGCCGGGAGGGAAGCGCTCGTTGCGGATCGCGGAGACGAAGCAGCGCGGCCCGAACTCATCGTCGTCGGTGAGTGCCGACTCGGCCCGCCTGTTGTTGAGGTGACCACGGAAGTCGGGAGCGGAGGCGTTGGAGCGGCGCTGCGCCTGGTTGTCGTTGATGGTGTGCCTCGTGTCGTTCGGGGCGAGAAGCGGGATCGGCTGAAGCGGGACGACGTTGCTTAACGCGGCCTGCTCATCTCGCCCACGGTGTTGGGCCCACCGTCGCCTTCCTCGAGGTGGCGGCGCGGGGCTGATTCGGCCTTTTCGCTGATGTGCGATCTGGAGTATATCTTGCCAATGTTGGCAGACATGTTTTCCTGCAGCTCCAGCGCCTTGTTCCCCAGCTTGATGGCGGTGTTGCACCCGGGATGGCATGTTATCTTCATTTTATTGAAGAACGAGGCGGCGGTAACCACGCAGTCGACCGGCGTGTTGAAGCCCCCAGGTTGGGGTCGTCCACCAGGGTTGGGGACTTGGTATTAGGTTGCGGGGGTGGCATGTGCCCCCGCGGGTCTTCTTGTCGGGTGTTGTTGTGGTGATTCCGCTCCTGTTCGCGTTCCAGATCTGCGTCTTCTCGCGCTAACGCGTCGTCGAGTACGCGTGTTGGTGCGCCGAACCGGAGGCGCAATTTCTGCTTCTTCCGGTACTCCGTTACGGCAGATAGAGCTATCTTCTATGTTTCAATGAGTTGCTCCTGGCGGCGGATTTCCGCCTTCTGCTTCTCCATCGTAGCACGGAGTGCATCGAGTTTCTTCGCCTGCTCGACGGCATTTTCTGGGGTGATTGGGGTAGAGAGCGGGTCGTTGTTGTTGTTGTTGGTACCCGCTGTCGTGTTGGTGTTCCCCGCCATACCGACCATGGCCGAGGTCGCCGATCCGCTCGACACCGAACCTGCCGAACTCTCAGACTCGTAATCGAGGACGGGTAGGATAGAGTCGGTGTCAGTGTCGTTGCCATTGCCCGGGCCATGGCGACACTCCGAGTTGGACTCGGGGTCCATGGCCGGGTCGCCGTTGTCGATGGAGTCAGCGGTGTCGACGCAGTCTGGGTCGCAGATGGGAAGCGTCACGTTGTCGCTGCAGTCTGGGTCGCAGATGGGAAGCGTCACGTTGTCGCTGCAGGTACGAGCGACCTCCTCCAAAGATCCGCAGAACCCGACAAAGGCGGTGACAGCCGTCCCGAAGGGGATGGGCGCGTAGTGCGAGATCGGCGCACACGCCGTAAGTGTGGGCGTCAAGTATGTAGCTGATGTCGTTGTGCTCGTGGTAGACGCCGTAGACGACATCCTCCGCTGGGGGGATTACACCCTTCGCAAAGTAAACTCCAGCAGTCACTGGCCCCACGGTGGGCGCCAACTGTCGAGGGTTTCTCGAGACAGATGCCATCTCGTGACTTAGATGCGTGGAGCAAGGCGGCGCAGGAATCACCGGGGGGGGGGGGGGGGGGGTCGACACACACAAGTTTACCCAGGTTCAGCCCCTCTTGCTAGATTGTATTAGATTGATGGGGTGTACAAGGTATGCCAATGGCGGGTTGCGCAAGAGCGTAGATGGGGTCCGGCGCAAAGTGTCTAGGAGGTGGAAAAAGAGTTCTCTTAGGGTTTACCCCTAGCCGCCCTTATATACTGAGTCGGCTAGGGTTTACAGGATGTATCCGGGTCGGTTTGGAGCTTATCCCTGTGGATGAAGCTAGGTTACTTGGAACGCAATCTTCATCTCCACCGCCGTCTTCTACCGAACCCGGGTCTAAGTCGAGTTGGCCCACCGGGTTGCGGGATTTGCTTCCCCCGATATGATCCTCTGGGTGGGCTGCTGGCCCACCCGGGTCTCGTGGTCCAACCCCCACATCTGGGCCTACCCGGTTGGGTATTCCCCCATCAGTTGTGCCGACCACAGCCGCCCCATCTAGTCGATGATGTTGTGGCCTTCGAGGTTCCAGACGTGGTGCATGAGCTTCACCGTGGTGTGGCTTTGCTCGCAACGTCATGTTCATGTACACAATGAGAACGCGCAGGCTTGAAATATGGTACGCCCCCCACACACACAACGAGATCGTCTGGCAACCATATTGAAAACCATCTCTGCATATAATCTGTAGCAACGGACGGGCATATTCGCTAGTTCGAAAAAATGAGTAGTTCATAGAAAACAAATACTACCTCCGGTCGGAAAAGATTGTATTGAAAATCCTACTGTCATAGTACAAATTTATATAGAGGTTGCGATAACTATTCCTGATCGGACGGAGTACATCTTCTTTGTCAAAAACTAGAATACATGAAAAACAAATACTCTTCAAGTTTTCCATAGACGGGAGCAATCGTGCTGTTGAGCAGCAAGAAGATTCCTGCTCCCCTTGGCCACCTCGACAATCCACAACAACACAGCCCACGTCATGGGACAGTTTGTCTTCAAGTTGGCACAGTGGTACTTGCTGCCCATAGATGGATACACATACACAAGCACATCACGCCACGCATGCAAACACGGGCCTTTTACTTGCTGTTATTGTAAGCCATGGGACCTCACACGGCTCCACTGATTTTGACATCTTAACAGCAGCAATAACAACACCACGTACGCCTCTGAACTAGACGGGACAAGGACGACGAGGACTCCGTCCGTGCACTGCCGCGCGCCTCTCGCCCCGTGCCTACCTGACAGATACCCGTCCATCGCATCAGTTATTGCCGAGCTCTGTTCGAGCGAGGACGGATGTGTACTGGACTTGCTTTCACGACGGCCCCCGTCTCGATCGAAACTGATGACGCCGGCGGTCCTGCGACGGCGACCCGCGGGTCCGAACTTTCTGCTTGTTCTTAAAGTAAAGCCTGTGTTCAAGTCGTCAGGGCGATCCCGTTTAGGAGCGTCCTGCTCGATCTTGGTTTGTTTATTTGTGGACTCTGCCGTCTCCAAATTACTTTAGCGAGATTTAATTGCCGACAGAGCTTTGCCACTCCGTGTCTCCAAATTACTTAGGCTGGAAGCAATGGCTCGTGGGTAACCCGCCAGGTTGATGCTTGAGAGTTGAGACGGTATATCCTCCCCATGTCGCTCCCGCGTATCGGCGACGGGAGGAAACCCTAGCCGGCCGTCGCGTGGCTGTCATTCTCATCGCTCCTTCTCCAATGACACTGTTATTGGGCATGGCCGGGTGAAGATGGCGGCGTCGGACTCCTTTCGCCTCTCCGCACAGCGGTCTGGCATCGGATGGCACCACAGGGACAAAGATGTCGTGCTCATGTTGCGTGGGGGCGTGGTTGCGCGGGAGAGGTCCTTCGCATCGGTGCGTCGGGGGGTTGTCGGCGGGCGGCAGATTCTGGCGGTGGGGTGTGTCTAGGGTTCGGCGGTGACGGTCTATCCGACCGGGTCTGACGGGGTGCAGGCGACGCGGAATCGTTCGGGTTTGCTATGGTGGCGGTCTGGCTTCGGCCTGGGCCCTATCGTGGGGACTCGGGCGTTGGAGACGGCGGCGTGTCCCCGGCGACAGCTTCGTCCATCCAACTGGCTACTCTGCTGCTGCTGATCGTCCTCGATTTGGCCACCGAAGAGTTCTGGATTTCTGTGTCGGTGGTCTTCACGGATTGACGCTTACCGCTCTTGAACCTCTGGAGTGGATGCGATCCAGTCTTGTGCGCGTCCACAACATCAAACCGTGGGGCTTCAGAGGGCGGGAACATGCCGATGTCTGCGATTTCCATGGTGTTAGTAGAGGCGGGAATGTCCAAATGACTACAATTGGAAGGCCAAAGTGATGTCGACGGAGGGAGTTGGATGTGATGAAGACTTTGCTTAACATGCTGCTCTACGGGCATGGCTGCGGGTTGATTCATGTCTGTTTCGCACATGTGATGCTTTGTGCGTCTAGTGTTTCGTGCTTTGCAGCAACGACCTCCCAAGTTGGGCCGGAAGCACCGGCATGCTTCTTTGGTGGTGCTCTTCAAGTACCCAGGTCTCGATATACAAGGTGAAAACCGTATGTGTTGACCTTCACTGGTTGTACCTGACAATGGCAAAAACTCTCTTGTCGAAGTGCTGCCTAGAGAGTTCGGATTTTTCTTATGTGAAAACCTACAATATTTGAGTGAACGACGATGCTAGTGTATTGTTCCCTTATTTGAGATGACGCTAGTGCGCGTGATTGATCAATATGGCGGGATCCTTTATTTTAGCTGTGTATATCTTTATGTTGGTGTAAAGGTTGAATGTGATGATATTTTATTAATATTACTCCCTCCGATCCCTAATAAGTATTGTTCACTTAGTATAAAATCTATATTAACTTAGTACACAATGAGCGATATTTTTTATGGATCGGAGAGAGAGTACGTATATTCACTCGCTTTTTCGAGAAAAGAAGCAAAGGCTGGTTAAACCGCGGACGAACAACGGAGAGAAAACGGGTGCCCGTACGTACTAGGTCGTGGGCGCGGAAAATTCAGCTGGACATACACGTACTGACATACACATCACCGTTGAATCTGGGGGGAAACATGCGGCGTACCCGTGAAAGGAGCGAGACGTCTCTGAGCCAAAAATGGACGACTTGGTATACGATCGACCGATCGGAACCAGACCGGCGTCCCGTGCTTTTGAGGAGTCGTCACGACGAAGCAGAATTGACGGATGAATCTTACCTGCGACTGCGAAACTGGCGTGTTAACCAAATCAGCGGCCGGATACGTGCTCGGCCGCTGACGTGAAGGTCACTACACGCTGCTCTGGCTTGCTGCCGTCGTGCTCTGATGATTAGGAAAAATTAGTATTTTTTCCAAGCATATTCTACCATGGCCTAGAGACTGGAGGGACGTGCGGTCACGCATATACTTGCATTTGTCTGGGCTGATATTACAGGGGCCTAGAGACTGGAGTATTATTTACAGTGATGCTATATGACTGCTGAACGCTCCATAAAAAACTGCACAGGGGAAGATCAACTGCTGAACTTGCATTTGCAGATCAGGGAAACTGAACTTGAATCTCGACTGGAGCATGTCATCAGAGCTCAGCCTCAGCTAACTGTACAATCACACTGAATGAGTTGTCACATGTTTGCTTCTCCAAAGTTTCCCACTGCAAGGTGCACCGTCTTCATCAATCATCAGCGCGATCCCGGCTGACTAGTCGAAACTCCCTGCAGAATCGTCGCCATTGGTCGACCCAACTTAAGCTTAGCACTATAACAAAACGTTCGTTGCGCACTTCGCCCCGCCCCACGCAACGTTTCCATTCCATTCCACCACCCCAAACCATGACCGCCAAGGCGCCTTCGTCCACCTCCTACCTCCTCCTCGCCCCCGTCGCGGTCCTGCTCCTCATCTTCCTCGTCGCCTCCCTCAACCGTTCCGGCGCCGGCGGCTCCGATGGCCTCGGCGTCCTCTGCACCGGCGGCGCCGCCGACCACTACACCGTCGTCGCGCCCCCGCAGCAGCCGGAGTTCAGCCTGCTGGTCGGCATCCTGACCATGCCTCGGCTACGCGAGCGGCGCGACATCGTGCGGCTGGCCTACGCGCTGCAGCCGCCGGTGCCGGCCTACGCGCGCGTCGACGTGCGCTTCGTCTTCTGCAACGTGACCGACCCGGTCGACGCGGCGCTGGTGGCGCTGGAGATCATGGCGCACGGCGACATCCTGATCCTCGACTGCGCCGAGAACATGAACGACGGCAAGACGTACGCCTACTTCTCCTCCGTGCCGCGCCTCTTCGCGGAATCACCCTACGACTACGTGATGAAGACCGACGACGACACCTACCTGCGGGTGCCGGTCCTGGCGGAGGACCTCCGGTCGCGGCCGCGCGACGACGTGTACATGGGATTCGGCTTCAACATGAGCGGCGACCCGATGCTGTTCATGCACGGCATGGGGTACGTCATGTCCTGGGACCTGGTGAGCTGGGTGGCCACGGCGGAGGAGATCCTGGAGCGGAACGACACCGTCGGGCCCGAGGACCTCATGCTCGGCAAGTGGGTCAACCTCGCCGGGAGGGGGAAGAACCGGTACGACCTCAAGCCCCGGATGTACGACCTCAACTGGGACATGGACAACCTGCGGCCGGACACCGTCGCCGTGCACATGCTCAAGGACAACCGCCGGTGGGCGACCACGCTCCGGTACTTCAACGTCACCGCCGGGATCGAGCCGTCCAAGCTGCCGTGATCGATCGATCATCCGTGCTTCTTCGATCTCTTCTTTTAATTCTTTTTCCTCGATTCGTGATGTGTGCTCGTCAACTGGCTGCGTGTATGTATTTCCGCTCTTCTTTAGTCGAGATTCCGATCGGGGACGTGTTAGCCATGTGCTGAGCTGCCGACCCGCTTGAAGCAGCCGGGCAAGCCGCTTAGATGTTGCTCTCTTGGTGATGACAGAATGGACCTTCTGGTTTGTGCAGTTAATTCTTGATCGCCTCATCACAATGTTGTTGATTCTTTTATGAGAAGTGAGACTAGTGATTTATTACATGTTCTTCTTATCTCCTACTCCGTACTTGCTATCACACATGCCAGATCGGGGTATGACCAATTCCGTCCCTAGACAGGGGCCCATGGCCTCATACCATCTCCATTTCTTACAAGGCCGCTGTAGAACAAAATTCTCAGAATTGCTACAAATAGGCGTTTGATCTTTTTTTCTAAAGTTTCAGCAACCACTTTGTCTAGTGAGTTTTCAGTCACTTTTTGTTAAGTTTTGGTCACTCCTATGAAATTACCAAAGAAAATCGTAGATATTGCTTTCTTGGTGATGACAGAATGGACCTTATGGCTCGTGCAGGTAATTCTTCATCGCCTCGTCAGTAATGTTGTTGGTTCTTTTATGAGAAGTGAGGCTAGTGATTTACTACATGTTCTTATTGTTCTCCTACTTGCTACCGCACTTGCCAGATCGGGGTATGACCAAATCCGTGAGTCGTCCGTAGACAGGGGCGCATGGCATTGGGAGGAGCATGGGACCTCACAACGCCTCCTGCAGTTCTTCTTTCCGATTCTCCAAGACCCTCCATTTCAACAAGGCAGCTACATAAAAAAATCTCTCTCAAAATTTCGACAAATAGGGGGTTTGATTTTTTGAAACCATTTGTCAAGTGAGTTTTCAGTCACTTTTTGTGAAGTTTTAATCACTCCAGTGAAATTTCAGTTAGTTTTTTTTTCTTTCAAATATGCTAAATCATGTAGATGGGGCTCTTGGCCCAATGGAGGGAGCGCGGTTTGTTCGGTCGACGAGATTTAACTACTCTGGTAAATTTCACGGGTTAACGTGTCTCACACGGTCACACCTTGTTTTATATAAAAATAAAAGGCCACAAGTTTCTGTCCCCGTGGTCTAGCTTGTTTAAATATAAACATAGTCGTCTGGTTGTTTTTCCCTTTTGAAGTTTCAACCATTTTAAATGTTGTTTTAGCCACATTCTGTTAAATTACGCCACTCTTTGTTAAGGTTTATTAACTCATGTGAGATTTCAATCACTTCTATAAAACTTCTGCCACTTTTCAAAGTTTTAGTCATTGTTTAGTTATTCTATTTAATGTCATTTTTTATTTGTATTCATTGCAATTGTACTTTTATTTTATCAAAATGCAGTTTTATTTTATAATTGGTTAAGTGCAATTGCACTCTTACCTTTGGAAGTTGTACTTTGCTTCTACGCAATTGCACTTTCATTTTCTTTTGGTTTACTTGTTTGTTGGTTGGTTACAAATGCACATTACTTTGGTGTTAGTGCTATTCAATTTTTATATGGTTAATTGCATTTTCATGGTGGGATAAAAAAATAACAAAATTCTGGAAAAATTCACATACATTATATACACTTTTTTGGTACAAAAAACACGTTCCATTAGAGCATCTATCCCACCACCTATTTTTTGGCACCTATGCTGCTCTTAGAGCAGAGACCAAGGCAGAAGTAATTGTTGCCTCGACACCCACCTCTCGCTTTTATCGCCGCCCTCTGCCTCCCGCCTCGATACCGCACTACCTACTATAGTGCGGAATCCACCGCCTAAACTTCTGTATCGCGTCGCTCATAGCAGACGTCTGCCCACGACCCATCGTTTCCTCCATCCCACACCACCAACAACCGAAGCCATTTCACAGGTTCTCATGAGGTTGGTTATGTGCAGTACAATCCCTCACGAGAGGATGATACAAGCTTCCATTGCCTAGTGAAGCCCGGTACCGACATCTGTTCTCCTCCACCATCCTCCATTGGGGGCGATCATTGTTCACCTAGTGCTCTGCATATTGCCAACAAGGTAAAAAATTAGATTTCATAAAATTGCAATTTGATCAATGTGACGTTTGGACATTGCAAATCTACAAAATTGCAAAGAATCATGGCGTTTTAGTTGGACGACTTGAGTTGAATTGTGGCATTCAATTTGTGAATTCAGATATATGTTGAATTGTATGTGACCGAATATTTAGGTTTGAATTATTGCACTATCAAAATATACGTAAAAATAGAGCGTAGGTACACAAATAAAAGATAACAAAGAAATATGTTTGTGAAAATAGGATAATTCCAAGAGTAGATCATAAAAAATATGTGCTCACAAAACAAGGGTACCACAAAAATTGCCTTTTGCATTGGGGCTAAAAAATACGAGGAGTGCCGGAGATGCTCCTAGAATACCGTCTGCACCAAACAATTGATTAGATGAAAACTCATAGACACACGTGAACGACCAGCCTAGCCAAAAACATGGTCCTTGCCTCTCACATCTTTATTTTGACGGTTCTACTGATTCTTAGTAGATTGTGAATTAACTAAATCCCAGGTGCTGGATTATTGTGTTATGTCGTGATGCATGCTATTACGAGAGTGACATGTGGGTAGCAACTAAGATTCCCGAGTCGGGCATCCGTTGGTTAGAAAAAGCACTAGGCGTTCGAGAGATGGTTGGCATTCACCTAGTGCCCAGGCGGCGCTTAGGCATAGCCTAGGTAGTTGTATACTTTTGACCATCAAGTGCGCATTTGAATTCATATATGCGCATGCACATTAGTTTAATAAATGAATAAAGTACCAACAACTTCCATTTTTAATATGAAACCATTTGACTCAATAGTGCAATATGACATGGTTCCTAGCTGAAAAGATAATTTTCTTCTTGCCCTGTCTGGAATTTCGATTATGTCCATGTGAGGCGCTTGTCGGCGCCTAGTGTTTGAGTATGCTGAAGCGTTGCCATGGCGCAGTATTTTCCAACTGAGTTTGTAACTTTTTTAGTTGCACATGGGTTGCAACTAAGAAAAAAATGACTAAACCATTTGAGTTGCGTTGTGATTCGTGTTGGCCCTAGAGTTGTACATGAGTTACAAATGGAATGCAACTGAGACATGGGTGATGTCACCCGACGGAGATTTAGGTAAACTTAACGACTGAATTTTAGGCGTTTCCTTATTTTTTCCAGGCCAGGGCCGCTGAATCTAAGTCTAGGTGTCCATATCATGTTACAACTTGGTCACCTATTTGGATGTAAAGCAAACTGAGTTTGATCTAAACTTGGTCCGAGGAACAAGATCGTGCGTGGGAAGGGGGGCCACTATGAGTATGTTGTAGTGTTTTTCCTCATGATGCCTTGTGTCGATGTATCATTCTTGATTCAATGCTATCGAGCACGACCCCATGATTAGTGGATGGGGCGTCGCAGAAAGTTTGCATGACCTTAGTTTGCACTACCAATTACGAAAGTCCTTAGACATCATTCCCTCGAACATTCTAGCCCTTTAATCCTCCTACTTATGACTTATGATATCATACTAGACTAATGGGATATATTTTATTTGATACGGAGGAAATACCCCTAACCTCTGCATTGGTTGATGAACACATCCATATATTATTAATTATTAAAAAGTGTGTGAGGCAAAGTCACTAAACAAAGTGGCCATCTGCCACATGTCTGAAACTCCACCAAGCAAACACAAACCCTATAACTAGTGACAAAAACAAACAAAAAATAAACAACTTCTAGGAAAATCCTTCGAAAAGGGTTGGTCGCATGAGCTTTGATGACGAGTTTGTAAGTTGCTATCGGGATCTTCATTTACAAAGCCGGGATCAAACTACCACCAAGAAAGGGCACGTCGCATGCTAACGTTGACATTGCCTTATCATATATCTTGTGTTTACACCAGAGTGTGTGCATACTTGTTGTCAAATTTTTCATTGCCATCAATCGATCTATTGTATACTGACATCTCGTTAGCCGGATACCGCTGGAGTAGATGCTATAAGTAGGAAACGTCCCATACCGTCCCCGCTTTCATTTGTGTAACACCACCTTGAATCCACCCCCAATAGGGACAAAGAGACATCTTCCATGTCGACACCAACAATAGATTTGGCATGATGGATCAGCATGAGTCGCCTCGTGTATCACCTTCCAAGCCAGATTGAACCCGGTGTAGAGGTGGATGAGAATCACATACCATCATCATCATGGGAAGCTTTTCGATCTTAGGAGGTTGTGTCCCATACCGCCGTCATTCTTGTAAGCACGTTCTAATAAAGGCCATAACCACACAAAGATCCAGTCAGGGCATCATCCACACGACCATAGTTGGCCTGCCATCGATAACTAGGGTCGTTGCCTATGTTACTGATCTCCTACGGCCGCCATCAGAGATGCGCACATGTCGCCATGCCACGAGCCCATACGATGAAACCTAACACAATCGCCGCCATCGAGATGGTGTTGTGAGTCAGACACCACAACACGCTGCCTAGGGCTTGATCCGCACGCATGAGACGATATCTAAACTCCCCGACAACCTTTTCGGCGAGTCAGGCACAACCACTCCTAACAGTTGATCCGACCACCACAAATAGTAGGTGATAGCCTTGAATTCCTTCGGCCCGATGTCGGGTGATGGGGGCATTGCTGCAGGATGTTAGCGACGGCGAGGAAACAAGGCAAGGGTGGCCGTAGGGGTTACAGCCTAGTGCCGCTTGGGAGTGGCATCGCGAGGGGGTTAGGAGAGATGAGGGATCCCTGTCAAAACCATTATATGGTATGAGAAATTCGTCGACCAAGACATTGTTGGCTTGATGAACGAACACGCGGTTGATTTCTTGTAGGGCTCGCTTCCTACTGAAGTCTCAACTTTCAGGGGAATTTATGACAATAATTCCATCAAGTTCCCAGTCCCGACTGGTGTATGACAATCTTGTCATCGATGCTTCTGACGCCTCAGTCTAGCTATTTTGGAGTCTCCTCAGTTTCACCTTCAAGTTACAGACGTATCATTGCTCAAGTGTCATTGGGCACAACATTCTTCACAAATCCAAGGAGTTCATCCATTTGCCTCTTGTAGTTCATACATGAGCATCATAAAACCCTTGACATAGACCAAGAGGTCCTTTCGCCATCCAACACCAACCTTCAATTGGCTGCACGACATTTTCTCTCTCGAAATGGGGCGTGCCCCGGCCTCTGCATCAAAGAGATACATATGGCCCTTTATTATCTTATCTCCTAATTGCAAAGTTTAGTCTTACATTGTTACAACTCATGGTTCACAAATGGTTGAAACATGTATCAACCAACGAAAAATACATAAAAAGATACTCTAGGCGAAACATCAATAGGCAATCCTATAATGAGTCCGCCAGGCGCACTGGTTGTATAAATCTGTTGCTACCATCTCCATAGTGTTTCACCCAGAATCCATGCGTGGCGAGTCTCCACTGGTTGGAGATAAGACCACCTATGGATCCGGTATGTAGCCAAGGAGATAACCTGCAAAAAGGATGAAGCTCTTAGTTTGTAAAAAAACAAATCATTTAGTAGAACTACACAAAATCCAACCCAAATATTTTTCAAATCATTTTTAGGGACTCCTTTTGAGCCAATTACCGAACATATTTTTAGTATTCTTATAGGAGGAGCTAGGCCAAATGACATGTGTACTATACGTCATACCATTTTGGCTAATGGGCATTCAAAGAAGAGATGCGGTGTATTGATTCATCCTTGTCACATGAACAACATGAGTTGTTCCCGTTCCAAATCCATTTAGCGAAATTATCTTTTGTAAGTAAGACCTTACGATGTAGAAACCACATAAAAATTCTTAATCTTTAATGGGACCTTCATCGGCTTCAAAATATATTTATGGATCAACTCTTTTATCTTCCGAGTCAGTCTTGAGTCGAGGTCTAAAGTTTTTTTTTTTGCAGCCTCATACTTTGCATAGCAGCACACATTTTGTTGCATGATAGAGAGGGGTTAATTTCGGAAAAGAACAAAAGGCATGAAGATGTACATACTCATTTTGCTGGAAAAAAAAATTCAGACGGCTATCTCTGTTGTGTATCGTGCAACACCAGCTCATCGTTTTTTCACCCAAGAAACAGTGTTCTCCGAAGAAACAACGCGAGGAAAACTGAAACCGTGACTCTACTCTTATCTGCCTATTTTTCAAGAAGCAATCTGCTAAATTTCGAGTCACCCTGAAATACAATAATGCAGTACGCAAGTACTGTTTTTCGCTTAAAAAAAAAATACAATAATGCAATCATTGAGCTGGCGAGATCGCATGCTTGATCACAAGGCCGGCTAGCTAGCCGAGGGCAAGCCACGTACGTCATGTATCAAGTAGTAAGTGCCTGGTAACCGACAAATTCATATGCCATCTACGAATGAAACTATGGATGATTGATTAGTCGTCGATCGTGCCACCTTTACAAAACTGAAATAGAATATGGTTTGCAGATGTGTGCCGTCTGCCAACTAACAATAACATGCCTAGGCCTGTAAGTGGACAAGCCCTAATACGTCTACCAGCTTGCCACTTATACCCATTTAATTAATTAGGGCTATAATTTCTTCTGTTTACGTTCATGACAGACGTTTAGCCAGCTCAAATCCACCAAACAATGACTCGAGCTTGCAGTCAAACCACATTTCCGTTCGTCGCTTAGCTCTATTAATGAAAAAGTATAGTCTTTTTTAATTAAGTGGATATAAATGGCAAACTGGTAGACGCAATAGGGCTTGCCCACTTACAGGCCTAAACATGCCCCTCGACGTGGACACATCTCCTACTATAATGTTAAAATGCACAGAAAGATCTGATGAAGAACGCAGAACGATTCCTTGTCGACCATGATGAAGAAGAGCCGGTCTCGACGTCCGCGCGCGTCAACATTTTGTGTTTTTTTGAACGAGACGCGCGAACGACTCACCCAACGTGTTTTTACGCCGGCCGAACTCGTCCCACGTCGTGTTTCCCGTCCGCTTTTATAAGGGCACGTTGCATTTCCGCTTTCCATTTCATCTCACTCTCGGGGTAGTCGGGACGCGCGCGCGCCATGAAGACCAGCTCGTCGACGCAGGCGCTGTTCTTCCCCGCCGGCTCGACGGTCTGCACCCCGTACCTCCTCCTCCTGCCCCTCGGCCTCCTCGCCGCCGTGGTCGTCCTCCCGAGCCTCGGCTCCTCCCACGTCCGCTCCGACGGCCTCGGCGTGCTCTGCCCCAGCCTCGACACCGACGGCTACTCCGTCGTCGCGTCGGGAGCCGACGAGAAGGCCGCCGTCGTCTCCACGGCGACGACGACGGCGGCGGCGCAGCCGGAGTTCCGCCTCCTCGTGGGCGTGCTGACCATGCCCAAGCGGTACGAGCGGCGGGGCATCGTGCGCATGGCGTACGCGCTCCAGCCGGCGACGCCGGCCTACGCGCAGGTGGACGTGCGCTTCGTGTTCTGCGGCGTGGACGACCCCGTGGACCGCGTCCTGGTCTCCCTCGAGGCCGCGCGCCACGGCGACATCCTCGTCCTCAACTGCACCGAGAACATGAACGACGGCAAGACGCACGAGTACTTCTCCTCCGTGCCGCGCCTCTTCGCGGACGCGCCCTACGACTACGTCATGAAGACCGACGACGACACGTACCTGCGCGTGGCCGCCATGGCCGCCGAGCTCCGGCACAAGCCACGCGACGACGTGTACCTCGGCTACGGCTTCGCCGTCGGCGACGACCCGATGCAGTTCATGCACGGCATGGGGTACATCGTGTCGTGGGACATCGCGAGCTGGGTGTCCACCAACGAGGACATCCTCCGGCACAACGACACCCACGGCCCCGAGGACCTCCTCTTCGGCAAGTGGCTCAACATCGGGAAGAGGGGCAAGAACCGCTACGACCTCAAGCCGAGGATGTACGACCTCAACTGGTTCAGGGACAACTTCCGGCCGGACACCGTCGCCGTGCACATGGTCAAGGACAACCGCCGGTGGGCTGAGACCTTCAGATACTTCAACGTCACCGCCGGGATCACGCCGTCCAAGCTGTACCACTTGCCGTGATTGATCGACCATGTTGTTCAGATTTGATTTTAATTTTTTAAGTCGTCCTGACATGATGTGGTCGATTAGGCCATGGAAGTGTACGCGATTCACATTCTTTTGTGCCATTTCTTACTGATTGACTGATTGATTGAGCATCGACGCACCTCAGCTGAGCACCTAGAGATTCTCTCAATTATGAAAGAGATGCCATGTTTATTCACAAGTACTGGATGAATAGGACCGGTCCTGATTACACGCTGCATTATTTCTTACAATAACGTTTACATAGCATCAATTAGTCAAAGAATTGACTATAACATGAACATGCGGAAACCACTGGAAAGAACGAGAGATGACAGCTGCGCTGGCACAAAGGCACAAAGGACCGCGGGAAAAAAAGACTAATCATACCCAAATGTACATGTACATTTGTATTTCTGATTTTGTTTTCATCAGGATAACGGATGTACGTTTTTTTTAGACTAACATTTAGAATATATATTAACCATAAACACGATTACAAAATACAAATGGCACATCCACACTTAGGACAGCTGTTCCCAAATTTGTAGATAAGGCACTTAAAAACTTAGATATAAATCCAAGACCACTGCATATGTTACAGCTCATCAGGTTGCCTTCATTTCACCGAAGGAAAGAACGAAAGCAGTTAGAGCAATGACTAAGTCGTCCACACAAATTTGCATAGAGAACTTCCTCATAAAAGTCTTCACAATAGCCACCTGCCATGTACGTCTCAAGAAAAAGCCGAATCGACCAGAGGCGCGCTCTAATTTTGGTTTACGACTGGGGTAGAATCGTTAGTGGCGACAGACACCACATAAAACTAGAGCACAAACCCAACGGACACAGAAACTCACTAACTCCTCGAAACCGTCAACCATGCCCCTAACATGGGGTTAAAATAGAGGTACCATTATCCGACATAGGACCGCCACCCCCATCTCTAAACGACGTCACCACAAAACCATAACTCCATCATGGAAAATTTTCATGTGCAGATAATGTGTCCAATACCAACCTTTGTTGATCGTTTTAAAATAGAGTATATTTACACAAATATCGTTTGGAGATGATCATACGGTATGACCATGCCTAGTGCGGTTGTATTTGCATCTGTTGGTCCCGCAAGCGCGTCAAGAGATGGATGACGTTGGGCATTGCGTCGCGTCATGCTACATGTGGCCGCTCAATAGTGTTCTCCTATAGATGGTTTCCTTGAGAGAAGGGGTGGATCCACACCCTGGGCAACATGGGCCATGGTTTGGGCTGCATCTTTTTACATATATACATTATCGAAATAGGTGATTTAGCCTAATTACAACATTATATTCAAATTTCGCCCGGGGTTTGGTTTGATCCTCGACCCGCCCCTGCTTGAGAGTGTATGCCTCTTAAAACATAGAAAATATACATACATTTGGGATAGCATGAAAACTCCTATACTTAATCAAAACTCACTTTATCTAAAATTTGGTAAATGTGTGTTTGGCTAGGCTTGCTTTTGACCTTTTGGGCTCTGGCTTATAAACCAAAAAGAAAACATCTAAATAGGTGTTTTTGGCTTTATATTTTGATTAAATATTGTTGCATAATTATATAAACCATAATTCAAAACCAAAAGCATGTGAGATCAAGGGCCTGATGTTGCGATGACCATTTGCAAGCTTCTTGCGAACAAGCTAGCTCCTAATCAATGTTCTGATTTCTCATGGCTAGAGTGCTTCATCAAGGGCCGGTCAATCCAAGATAATTCAATATATGTAAAGAATGTCATCAAGGAAGCGCACACGAAGAAGTACCCCGTGATATTACTGAAACTAGACATTGCCAAGGTATTTTATTCGATGTCAAAACATAAATATTTCCTCTCCCCTATCCGCCTTGGAGAAGCACCACTCCGGTCGAGCTTCTACGGGGATGATGTAGCTTTTTTGAACCTTGGGATGATGTAGTGTTGTTCCTGAACCATGTTAGCTGACATCTTGTCGACTCAGAACATCTTGCAGCTATTCGATGAGGCGTGTGGCATACACTCCAATTTGGAGAAATGTGTTGCTTACCAGATTTCCTGTGAAGGCAAGGACTGGACTAAGGTGATGCTGGATTTCAGTGGATATCAGGGTAGTCTTCCTTGCCGCTATATTGGCATGCCTCTGATATTACGAAACCTAGGTGTGTCGATTTGCAACCTCTAATTGATAGTATTGCCAACAATTTAAAGGGGTGGAAGGGAAGTCTTATGAACAAGAAAGGGTGACTTGATTTGGTTAATTCTATGAATAGGACCACAACGACTTATTTCCCCGTGACTTTCCCAAGAGATGTATGGATTATCAAAAAATTGGACAAGATACGCGTGAAGTTCTTATGTGCACCTAAGGATGAAGCAACTGACAGTAAATGCCTGCTGAACTGGAAGTGGATTCACGCCTTTGTCGGTTACGGTGGTCTGGGAATCAAGGATGTTCAGGTCTTTAGCCGTGTCTTGGGGCTACTATGGGAATGTCTGATGATGATGTGCCTTAAGGCTGCGATGGGAATGTCCATACCTTGCAATGAAACTGAGGGCTTGTTTGATTCATAGGAATGGATTCCTATTCCTACGTAGGAATTGGTTCCTATCCTTCATATTTCAAAGGAAAAAAACATTAGCTCACACCAAATGTTAAAATTCCTTTGTAGGATTGGTTCCTATCCTATGAATCAAACAAGCCCTGATAAAGAGCTTATGAAAACATTTATTGTCTCAAGCAATATCATCACTTATGTAAACTTATATGCACTTATAACAAGATAAAAGTAATTTGGTATTTTAGAATATGGCTAAAACAAGAAGCAAAGTAAACAAAGTAAATGAAACGATGGATTGCATATATGAAAAAAATACCATGGCTCATGGTTCATTCCACCTCTGATGGAAACATGGTACAAAATATAAAACATAGATACATGTAATTATAAAACTAAATACAAACATTATGATTGTACGTGACAATATTTGTATGGTCACCTCGTCCGTAAATCCACGCATACACACCTTGATGCAGTAGCGTAGCCACTAGCTAGGATCACCGCACGCCCCAGGCCACCTTCAGCAACTGTAGCGCACAGTACGCTACAGTGCGGGACTGTAGCTAATTTTAAGCTTACGTTCTGGACTCACGCCTCGGGCTAAGGCCAGGGTGGCCTGGGGCCTGCCTCTGACTTGATGTACACATTTGCGACAACCTGGAAAATTAAGTACTCCCTCCGTCCCAAAAAGGATGTCATAGATTTTTCCATTAATGAATGTATCTATATATAAAACATGTCTAGATACACTCGTGGATGGAAAAAGTTGTGACATCCTTTTTGGGACGGAGGGAGTACTCAATACCAATTTACGTCTTAGGGCGTTCATAGTTCAAGAGACGGATTACCCGCCAATCATCATGTTGATCAATAAGGAGTCGATGGCGTGGCTTGGTTCCCTCCTCTAGTCTCCTCTCGCGAAGGCCGATGGAGCTCATGTTTTTTCTGTCTTTCGTATCACACCGTAAGGGCCACGGAAAAACATTAAGGGTTATATATAACTATTTAGAGTAAGGTCGTCTTCGAAACAAAAGGGCGAAGGCGGTGGCACCAAATGGGCCATGCACGCCACTTTGGCGTAGCTAGGGCTAGGTGGTGCGCCAAGTGGAGTGAGGTCCATCCGTAGGTCCCCTCACGTGCACTGTTGTGGAGGTCTCCTAGTCCTTTAAGAATATATAATTCCCTATTTTTTCACGAATTTAATTAGTTTCAGGAAAGTTCCTGCCATAAATCACCACTTATCTCTACTAATATAAAAAGAGAGAGAGAGGGGGTATGATCCAATACATCTCAACCATCTAAACTTGATCCAACGGCTCACGTTGCTGCAATGATGAGCACCTCATCAAAATCACGCCCACGCCAAAAAAAAAAAATGAGCCGTACCGCTCGCAAGCCGCAAGTCAACAGAGACGGCCCGTAAAAAAAAAAAAGAGCAGAGACGCCCTCTCGATCCCCTTCTCTGTCGCGACGCCCTCTCGATCCCCTTCTCCTGCCGCCGATCTAGCAGCTCCGACGCTCAGCATCGCCATGGACGTCGTGCCGCCATCACCCGTTGTGCCGCCATCGCCCGCTGCGCCGCCCCCACCATCCCCAGCGCTGCATCTTCTTCCTTGGCAACCGCCGCAGCTCCGTGCGTGTGCAACCGCCGGTCAGCTCAGGTCGTGGGGACTGCCCATCATGGGGTCGTGGTGGTTTGAATCTTACCCAGTACAAAATGCCCCGAGCCCTCAAGCACTTCCTCTCCTCTCACTTCCCGTCACCTGCACGCCGCCGCCGTCGCCGCCGCCTGCAGGCCGTCGCCACCGCCTGCACGCCGCCTCCTACACGCCGCCGCTGCCTGCACGCCGCACCAATTGCCTCGCGAGGGCCGTCTCAATTGCCTCTCGCCGCACTTCGGGAAAAAATTGCCTCTCGCCGCCAACTATCCGCACATCGACGACTCTGCTCAAGGAGAATTCATCTGGTAGGCTTCCTGTTTTCGGTTTGTAGAAGTGCTCATCTTTTTACATTTGTCAGTCGTTTCCACCTATGTACTGATCCAGAACCAAAGACTGGAGTGTTCTAGCATGTATTGGTACAGAATAGCTGTACATCGTTGTTCTCCATGCATCAGGATGAGACAAGTTGGGAACTGAGAGCGCTCTGATTTGCATCGGTCAGGTTTCATCCTATGTTTTAGTTCAGTCTATTCTTGCCTTTTTACTCTAGGGTGAGTATAAATGATATCTTACACATTAACATCGGAGATAGGTTGATCTTCTCTGAACTGTAAGTCCGAGGACTCAATATTTCACCTAAATTTCTCAACCTTTCACCATCATGCATTACCAGCACTCAAGCAGGCATGTCAATAAGGAACAATGAAGTGTGTAGGAAGCACATCAAGTATTTAATCATCCAGCCGTTCCAACGAATTCATTTGGTTATCTTCTATACACATTGTTCTTCTTGGAGTTATCGTGTATATTGAACCACATAATTACCCTGCACGGCGCCGCGGGGATGATGAGAAATATTCTCAGAATTGGACGGGACAAAAAGCAGCAGTCTTATAATTCAATGGACTACACAGAGCCCGAAGGAGAGGACCTGGAGGGCCGTGGGCCGGCCACACCATAGGGTGGCGCGGGACCCATGCCTGCCGCGCCACCAGGTGGTGTGGGGCCCACGGGAGCCCTCCGACGCAGCCCTTTCGCCTATATATTGCCCCTGACGCATAAAACCTAGATGGACCCCCGTCATATTCCAAAGAAACATCTGCAGCGCCGCCGCCATCGCCGACAAGTTTCGGGGGACAGAAGTCTCTGTTCCGGCACCCTGCCGGGACGGGGAAGTGCCCCCGGAGCCATCTCCATCGACTCCACCACCATCTTCATCGCCGTTGCTGACTCCCATGATGAGGAGGGAGTAGTTCTCCCTCGGGGCTGAGGGCCGTACCGGTAGCCATGTGGTCTATATCTCTCTCTCCCATGATGTGATCTATATGTGATCATGAGCTTTGCAATCTAGATGTTGTTATGTTACTCAAGTGGGCTTTATTTATGTGATCTCCGGAGACTCCTTGTCCCACGTGTGTAAAGGTGACAGTGTGTGCACCGTGTGGGTCTTTAGGCTATATTTCACAAGATACTTGTTCACTGATTTATTATTTGAGTTGGATGTCTCTATGAAATTGTGGTGTGTTAGTACCTCCTATGAATGCTCATGGTCCAGTGTGGGGTATTCATTAGTACTTGGGAATATATGTTTGAGGCGTGCTTTTGCATTCCTACACAATGAATTAGTATTCGTTATCCAGCCGGAGAATACTTCGGAGTAGTATATTGAAGTGCTTATATTTATATTCAATTATGATTGCATTGTTGAGAGTGACCACTGGTGAAAGTATGATCCCTAGGCCTTGTTTCTAAGCATTGAAACACCGTTTACAACAAGTTCTGCTACATGTTTGCTTGCTGCCATTTTTATTTCAGATTGCAATTACTACTTATAATCATCCATATTACTTGTATTTCACTATCTCTTCGCCGAACTAGTGCACCTATACATCTGACAAGTGTATTGGGTGTGTTGGGGACACAAGAGACTTTTTATATTGTGATTGCAGGGTTGCTTGAGAGGGATACCTTTGACCTCTACCTCCCTGAGTTAGATAAACCTTGGGTGATGCACTTAAGGGAAACTTGCTGCTGTTCTACAAACCTCTGCTCTTGGAGGCCCAACACTGTCTACAAGAATAGAAGCGTGTGTAGACATCAGACGGCCGGAGCCGTGAAGGAGACCGCCAGTGTCCTCTTCGTCGCCACCGCCAACTCCCTGTTTGAGGTAGCTGTCTCGCTGCCTGCCCTTGCATTGTCTATTGTTCATATGAGATTATGAGTCAGAGTGATAGTTTGTGCCTAGAAAACTACTGTCAAAATGAATTTGCTTTCATAGTTCAGATGACAATTTTCGAATTGTGCACAAATATGACTGACAGAGTAATCTAGATGCTCAATAGATCTACATGACAACTCATGTATTTTTTCGGTTGTACTTGAGGATATCAATTTTCTGTTGTACATGAGCTTATTTCTTCTTTGTTTTATAGTGTGAAAACTGAGACAGTACCATGTACTCGATTATCTACCAGTGTCCTGATTGCTTAATTGGTCAGAGGTGCTTTGATACATTTCTACTTGCTTTTAGTACTTCAGCGTTTAGCTAATCACAAACAAAATTCATTTGTTGCCTCAAATTCGCTGATCGGCGAGGAGTATCATTTGTTGCCTATAAAAACACATGTTATCTTAACCAAACAAGCCACTGTTGATATGAAGATTTTAGTAGCTTTTGAACTGTCTGTTTTAGCCTAAATGATTTCTATGAGATCAAAAACTGTATTGATAATGACCATCTTAATAATGTCTTTTCTCTTATCTACAGGTTCCGCTTGGTCTGGTGCATGGAAGGGTGACGTTGCTTGGTGTCGACAACGACACTGCCCGGCTTCGCGAGGCAGCGGTGGCCTTCTTCTCCGCTTAGGTTTAGGTCAGTTTCTGGTTTCTATCCTTTCTCCCCTGCGTGCTCGTGGCTATTAGATTTTCCATGCACATTTTTTCGTTACAGTGATCTGATTCTCTAGAAGAAACAACTTCATCTATAAAGCCTTTGTTATATTTATTCATCTTCTGGATCATATCAACATAGATTAATGTACCTACTACCTTGATGAATTGTTTTACTGCTTATCTGATCTTCCTAAGTATAAATATTTTAGAAAAATAATTTTGACGTCAGACACAACATTGTGTTATTTTAGTCTACTCATTGGCCTAATTCATTCTCCCACATGTGCTCCCTTCTTGGCATTCTAAATGTTATTGCAAATATCCAATAGCTGCACACATAAAGTGCATATAGGACATTTGTGCCTGATTTAGCTGTTAGGCATGTGTAGTGTAGATGTGTTGTTGACAATTTTATCTACACTACAGTACCTAGACAATCAACCTCCTTTCCCCTCTCTACAGTACCGAAGGAGGCGAAAAGGGAGGCGCTCGGGTGTTCCTCGTTCTCCGCCGCCGGGGACTGGGGTTCCCCTCCCCTCCGCTCGTCGCTCCGGCGGCGGGAGGGTGGGGGAACCCTGGATCTACCGGTCTGGCGTGTGAATAGTAGGACTAGGTGTGGGAGCGGCGTCGTTTTGATGGTGGTGGCGGCGGCGTGCTCAATAAGGTTGCTGGAGCTCCAGCCCCATCTCGGCGTTGCTGGCGGCGACGTCGAGGAGCTCTTCGACGGTCGGTTCCTTGGCGCAGTCGGCGGGACGGTGGCGGCGGCTGCGTTGTGGATTTTGGTCCTCCCACCCTTCTCCGTCTCGTCGGTGGTTGCTCCGACGCCGCCGAGGGGTTGTGGAGGTTGGTTTTGGAGCTGCTGGCGAGAAGATCTGGTCCGCTTCATGCCGGTCGCTGTGGTTGCGACCTTCATGCTGTGGATTTTGGGCTTGTCTCTTGCTGGCTTGGTGTTGTGATCTCCGGCGGGCTCGATGAAGGCCGTGCAGTCTCCTTTCTCTTGGCCGGCCGTGGTGGCGAGGAAGGGGATCGAGACGGTGCTGCTGGAGTCGATCTGTTCTGGTGGGTTTTCGTGGAAGCTGGGCTGTGTTTTCGTCTCCGTCTCTTCTTGGAGCTGGCGACGTCGTGCTGGTGGTGGCTCGGGGAGGTTTCCCCGCCGATGATCGATCACCGTGCTATATTCCGGCTTTCTGGTCGGATGACCCATGCGGTACTACAACGCAGCGAGTCTGCTATCGAGCCCCACTTGCACGTGGGTGTGTGGCTGCTGCTCCTTCTTCTCCGGCGATGCTCCGGCGGCGTTGGAGCCGGGATGAGGCAGATGCTGTGGTGGTCGAGCTGGAGGACCTGCAGGGACTTATTTGTTTTTTCGATGTTTGTTAGGGTCCTTTCTGCTTTTTTTCCAGGACAGGTGGCCTTCGGGGTCCTTCTAGGTTGTGGGTGCGTATGTCAGTTCTGGGCTTGTATTTCATCGTATCCTTTCTAAAATTTTTTTTTTATCTGACTAGACCGTGTAATCAAATCATCTGGATGTTTTTGGCTCTTTTATTTTACAAGTAATCAACTTCTAAAATACCCTGGAATCATACCATCTATGTCCATGCACTGCCTTTTTTTCTAGATGGGGCTTGTGGGTAATCTCCCGCATGGACAGCACTGGATGTTTGCTGCTTTTGACCTAGATATCTGATGCATGTATGCATACAGTGGTTCTTCATGAAGGGCCTGACTCATCGCTTGACACTTTCTGTACTGTGCTAATGTCCAATTTGCATGCTTTTCTTGGGACGAGAAGGTTTTACATGGTAGAGTGCAACCGGTAAACCTTTAGTTGACCATTATTGGATGGCTTTGATCGACCTTTTCTGATAGATTAATTGTGTTTGTGTTACTTTTCTGGTTACACGACCATTTTTTTCAGAATATAGTCTCTTGGTTACTTTTTTATGGTCATTTTAAGTGCAAACGTTGCTCCTGCATATGCTTTCTTTCTAACAATACACTAATGTCTTTGGTTGTGGTATACACCTTTCCAGATCCGACTGGCAATGTTTAATTTCCAGTACCAGTTTAGCAAAGATGTTGTCTCAATGAATTTGGTTGTAGAGTGCAATTCTTCTTACCAGTTTGTTATCAGATTTGATATTGGTATGTCGTCATCCTTTTTTTTTCTACAAAGTCTACGCTCAAGAGGATTGGGAAGCACAACCGCGATTCACAGAAGTGTTTATTCTTTTGATTGATTCTCAAGCATTCAGGTGAGATGAGTCTTACTTCTCTGTTGTAGATAATCTGAACATTCATGATATACTATGCTTTGTGTGAGCTATTTTGAGTGAAGTTTATGGATTTTTCGACCATTTGAGTGTAGCGCTTTGGAATTCAAGCCTGGTCATGTTCTTATCACCTATGAACTTTACTTATTAGTGGATTTTAAGTATCTGTCACCCCTATTTCGCCGGAAATGTAACCAAGGATAGTGTTTAGATCATGATCAAGCATTTATGCAAATTTAAAAGTTAAGCCTTTCCCTAACATTGTCCTACCATTAAATATTTAGCACCTTTGTTATGTAGATGGCACCCATTAGACTTACAAGTAAGAGGACCTATGCAACCATGATTGAAAACCCGCCGACCCCTAGGTTTAAGGATTTTGATGATATTGGTGAGAGAGATATCAACGGCTACGGCTACGCAAGGTGGAGCATGTGTGTGAGGGTTGAAGTAAAATTTCATCCTAATAGACATGGTGACAACGTTTCCTTTATTCTAATGGATAAGAATGTAAGTACCAAAAACTTTTGATAATAAATTTCTAAAATGTAAAGATGTTTTATCACAACCTTACCTTTTCTTCTCAAACATATTTAAGGGGGCAAAAATCGAACCGAATGTTTGGGGACAGACTGAAGTAGAGCGATTCAATCGCATACTGCAACTTGGTTGCAAGTATCCACAGGGTTACAGTTAATGCTAACCTGGGAGATGTGGAGTTTAGAGCGATTGGACACGCATATGAGTGCTCCTTTAATCGATGGACAGTTTTGTCACAACATCGTATTCCTTCGTATTTTTGGAGAATGTGCTCGCTCCTACGGCGATCAACTACTATTAGCGGATCCAAATAATACTATTCTCATGGCCCACAATATGGAAGTTGATCACGCATCAAGTAAGACTTATTTCTTATTTATCTATCTAATATATTAAATGCAAATATATAAATTTCAGATGATTTTTCAGGGTCTCTCGATAGCACGGATCACACTGTTCTGACATTTGTGACAGACCCAACATCCCATCAGTATTATCTTCTACAAGGTGAAGAATCAAATATATATACTATTTTATGATTTATTTCTATGTTATATCGCTCATGTATTTTTCTTATGACTTAGATGTCAAGGCGCGTGTACATGTTGACATGTCGATACGAGAGCATGTCAAAAGATTGGTGTTATTAAGGAGAGACATGTACGAGGGCGACGTCGATCCCACCGAAGAACCCCCATCGAAGACTTCCTCGGTGAAACATTTATTTTGTTACCTGAACGAGGGTACAAAGCGAGCAACGATGGACCTGCAAGATTAGCTATGCAAGTCGAAAATAATACTCCAATAAATAGAAAGTAGAGTGGTTGATCTCCATTTATAGCACTGGGTTGTTATTTTCTTTTAATAATTAATAGATATAAGTTTGTGTTATTTCGATTGATTAATTAGTATTGTCGTTTCATTTATCATATCGACATGTGGATTCTGTTACATTTGTTTATTCACTTTGATAATTAAAATCATTGATATTTTGTGAGTTATTAATATTGTATTCAGTATTATTACACGTGCACGTTTACTAGTAAAGCATAAAAGGGTTTTCTGACTTGCGATGTTAAATTACATTTTAATACAAATTGATTACAAATATTCAATAGAAACTGCAATATCAATTGGCATATGTATTGAACTTCGAAAGAAATATATACCATCCGGTGTGACCATTGAAATTTGTGCTGATACAAAGAGATGAAATATTCACGCCGCACGCATTGAATACACATTCCAAGGGAGCAAAGAAAAGGGCAACCAGATTTATATTCTTTGAGAGCCCGTGTGCCTGTTACATTAGTGTGGATTGTTTTTCTGATTCTGATAGGCCTGACACCCTAGCTTCGATAGATTTATTGGATTTTGCCAGCTATGGCACAGGAATGTGATATGGGTCGTATCCCGCACCTCCCTTAATTCCGTGTGAAATCCATCCTAAAAAGCACGAGTTGGATCGGCGTAGATGTGCACACAACTGTCCAGGGCCCATTTGTAGTTGGCCGAGATCGATCCATGCCATGTAATCCAGTCCGTCTCATATTTCAGCAGTTGGGCCAGTTGCAAGCCCAATAGTAGTTTAACAAGAGGACAGAAGGGAGAAGCGCTTGCAAAAGAAATTAAAAACACTGCAGCATCCCCTCAAAAAAAAAAAAAAACTGCAGCAGGGCGTCCTTTGGGAAATTCAGATATTTCTACATTCTAACAGGTAAAATAGGTCAAATGGTACTGTATTACTCATACTACTACTGAGAAGACGCTGTCTCTAAACAAACAGTGAAGATCGTGGCCTGTTTTCCATTACCACCTCGACCGATTCACGACCTCCGTCTGAATGCCACTACTGTTATACAAAGCCTGTCGGGATGCCTCTGGCCTGAACCCTGAAACATGGTGCACATAACAAGGTCATGAGTGAGTAGTAGCGTGAGAAGTAATCATCCTCCTGACCTGACAAGATGAGGCGTGAGCAGAAGAAGACCGAATATTCATTCAGGGACACACACACACACGGCCGGAGCGACGAATCTGACCTTTTCGCGAAACTTTAACCAAAAATGAACTGGTTTTGGAAGTTTAGCCGCATCTAACCCCTTTCAGCAACGCCAAACATTCCGGCGTTTATCTAAGAGGAGAAACGCCAGCGTCAATGGCGTTTCAGCATCGGTCCACGGTCTCCCCGGTCCGCTGACCCAGCTGATGTATCAAAGTCATTCACAAACCTATGCAGTTGAACACTAGTGCTTTGCACATCCGGTGGGGTGCGCTGCCTTCTTCCGAACTGTTTAGCGACCCGTTGAGGGAGGTGCCACTCGACAGCGTAGAAGCATATGAGTGGAACACTACACCGCCAAAGGTGCTCGTCACGTTCACACATGCTATTTAGAGGAAATGGTCTCTGAAGAGCATACGGCCTCCAATTAACCTACAACACGGATAACGAACCAAAATTTACAAATGATGTCCCGTAACAAATGTATGGTAAATGATACAAAGTGAACCAAGATATACCTGGTCATGCGTGAGTGTGTCAAGCTCGTTGGTGTAGGCCTTGTATCGTCCCTTCGACTTGCCGGTGTAGGCCTCCACTCTGTCCCAAGTGTATGCAACTGTGGGAAACCGTTCAGTATCTTCTCCATCGGGCCAAACCCAGGGAGAGCGTTCGAGTTTTTCCGGACGTCCAGTAGGTATGCGCTCCCACATCCAAATTGACATAGCCCACGTAAAACCTCCCATCCCCGCACCATCTTTCCTCCTACGACATGCATGATCCAACTGCAATATCACAATTTCAAGTCAAATTTCATATTTAGTTATAAAATCCATAGAACAAGTATTAATGCAAAATAATTAGTTACCTGCCGGTATAGAAAGGCTAGACCTGCCGACCCCAACTGTACTTGGCATCAAAGTCACCTAACACGTCCAAATACATCCAAGAGGCCGTGTCCCCCGACCCATCTGGAAATACGACCATAGTCAGCAGATGCCATAGATAGGCTCGAGCATACTGCTCTATCTCGCCCGGCTCAGCATTCTCCGGGCATTGCTGGAATCTATTTCGTAACCAAGCATACGGGACACCGGCTGGCCTAGGATCCTTAACCCCTTCTGGAGGCGGGTCAGGGCAGTCACCGATGAGCCCCTCAACCCGCTCACGCCAGCCGTCGCTATCCACCCTCCCAGTAACAGCGGCACCATCGATCGGAAGCGCGGTGATCATGGCAAAGTCCTCAAGAGTGATCGTCATTTCCCCACATGGGAGGTGGAAACTGTGTGTCTCAGGCCTCCAACGGTCCACAAGGGCGGTGAGCGCCGTGTGGTTCATTGTCGGCGGGGTGCGTCTAAACTGGCATACAAAGCCTAAAAGACCCGCTCTCTCAAAATACTCCTCGTACCGCACATCATACGCCATGTAGGATGCATCGTGGCCACGAAAGCGCATAGGAGCTAGAACCTGCAAACAATAAGCAAGTTCCATCAATACATTCTTGCTCTTACCACAAAAATAGGACCTACAACCGGCAAATGAAGTGAACAATTCTTAATTCTTACCTCTCGATTCTCGATTGCCCGTGCACGATGTTCACGATCGTACTCCTGCTCAAGCCCAGGATAGAAAGGAGCCATCCTACATGTTCAAGCCCGGGACATCAACAAATAATCGGTATAGTCAAACCCTAACAATAAAATAACCATGAATGTACCACTATAATCATGAATCTAGACCGTCAACCGTTAATCTATTAACCATGAACTACCATAATCAAACTACAGTCTCTATTAGCATCAACTACCAATCTAGGGTTCGAGTTTTAGAACAAAAAGAGGGGATTAACGGAAGACTTTACCTTAGGAAGAGAAGGGGAGACCGGGGAGGGAGAAGATATTGCTCAATACACCATTAGAGAGACCGGGGAGGGAGAAGAACAAGATCCACCGCCGCCGTCGCCTCCGCCGCCGCCGCTCTGTCTCTGTTTCGGGAGGGAGAAAGAATAGAAATGAGTCGGGCGGGGGAGACGGGCCCGTAAGTTATTAGACCTAGAAACGCCACAGCCCCCGGCGTTGAGCTACACAGAGAAACGCCATCGGGGCTGGCGTTTCTAGATCTGCCACGTCAGCTGGGTCAGCGGACCGGGGAGACCGTGGACCGATGCTGAAACGCCATTGACGATGGCGTTTCTCCTCTTAGATAAACGCCGGAATGTTTGGCGTTGCTGAAAAGGGTTAGATGCGGCTAAACTTCCAAAACCAGTTCATTTTTTGTTAAAGTTTCGCGAAAAGGTCAGATTCGTCGCTCCGGCCCACACACACACACATGGGCGGGGCGGAATATTTAGCGAGCCCCGTTGCAGGCAGGCAGGGCATGTATAGGGTAGGACAGCTCTTGGCGCTCGGCAGCAGCTTTCATTGTCCTGCGGCCCGAGCGAGCAGGCAGGCGATCATTGCGACGCAGGCCGCACAATCCCGCTGCAGTCTAGGAAATCCCTCGTCTGATCTCAGTCTCTGCCGCCTCGATCGTGCAGCCGGCGCAGCGGCGACGCCGACGGGATCAATGATCATCAAGGGAATCGATTAGCCGGCGGCGGCACCCAGTCGATCAATTCGTTCTGCAAAGGGGCCATCAGTAGGATTCTGCACTGTGCATGTGCAGTAGGAGTAGATGCGAACAAAACGATGCGGATGGGGAAAGGCGACCGATACCTGACCGGGCGCCAATCATTGTGCGGCGAGAGGCGAACGAAAGGAGCGCCGTGCCAGCCGGGGCCGCCGCGCGCGCGCTCGGCGGATGAGGTGTGTGATGATTCTCTCCGCTTTCCTTTTTGGAAATGGACGGAGTCCTCAGGTCAGCTCGGTCAGGGTGATGAACTGATGATATTCATGGCTTGGAGCGATGTACTCTGGGTTCAAGGACCATCCATCCATGATCCATGTGTGTTGCTCCAGAGGTTTTCATCGATGGAGCACGAGCTAGCTGAGCTCGATCCGCACCGCCGACGGGACCTGAGCCTTGACCGTTTCTCTTCAGTAGGTGACCTGGCGCACCGCCGCAGGAGTCACGGCGGGACAGGCAGAGGCTGGCTGCCACGGCACGAAACGCCGGCCACTGCGGCCTGGGCCGCCTGCCTGGACTCTGTCGCGGCGGGCCTGGGCCATCTAGGCGTAAAGGGATCCTATGTCTCGACCTAGCTGCCTCTCGATAGATTCGATCATCTGGACTGGACCCAGCAGCTAGCTAGCTTGGTTGTTTAGGGTTCATTAGATGCTTTGTTTTGTATTGTGTTGTAGTTGTACCTCTCCTTTTTGACTCGATCGTTAGCTAGCGGCCGGCCTAGCTACTAGTGCATATGATATGCCAACTGAAAACCTGTTCAGCGTTTTGATTCCCTGGTCATGGTCTTGAGACACTTGAAGCTAGCTAGTGCCTTTTTCCTCACTTTCTACCCGAACACATCAGTGGATCATGTGCCAGAAGATCCAGGGGAGTTGATTGATACAAGAGCTGGCAGATTTGCTCATCACATCTTTGACGGCTAGCTCCATACGATCGCCTTGCCCAGGTCTCTCTTTCTTTCACACAAATGTTTGCTACAGCGAAATTAATGGAGCACCTATTATGTGGAACAAGTACTAGTATGTGGTGTGCCCACGCTAGAGCTAGCTACCTCGAGAAGAATCATGGGATACTCTCTGCGTCTCTCTGCTGCAAGAGTCTTGTTTTTGCTGTCGTCGCTCGAGGACTCAGTTGTGCAGTGTCTCAGAGCTGCTGGTGCCGATACGTACGTACACTGTCAGCTGTTCCGGTACAAGAGCAGCAGACACTTGTTCTCGGTAATGTACTAAGGCTGGTGCCAGTGCACCGCGCACTATCGCCCGTGATAGCGCTGCCACGTCAGATTTTTCTCTCACTCTCACCTCATTCTCACCACACTCTCACCCCACGGTGCCAGTGCACGGGCTATAGTGCCAGCTCTCACTCCTCTCTCCTCCACATCAGCATTTCTTTTTCAGATTAAATTATTTCACTAGATTTTCTTTAGACATTTAAAATAATGCAAGAAAATTATTTTATTCAATTAAAAATGTTACCGATTACATAATAATTAATAAAATTGCATAATAAATTGAAAAAATTACATAATAAATTAAAAAAAATATAATAAATTGAAAAAATTATATAATATATGCATTACTTTTTGCCCACACATGCTCAATCAAATCTTGCTGGAGCTGTGTATACATCGGTGAGTCCCTCATTTCGGTGTCCATCTGAATCCTGACTGCTAGGCTTGGCGGTGCATTGTTGTGTATCGCCGGGCCGACATTGGAATCAACTGTCTCATAGATGTGGTCCAAATTGGTACCACGCTCATCGTCGATGATCATGTTGTGCAGAATGACACATGCACGCATGATCAACCCAAGAGTACGCTTCGAGTAGGAGCGCCCGGGAACTGCTATAATGTTGAACCTAGACTTGAGCACTCCAAAGGCACACTCGACATCTTTGCGCCAAGCTGATTGAGCTTTTGTGAATAGCCGATGCTCGTCACTTTGTGGAAGAGTAACACCTTTCATGAACACCGGCCAGGAGGGGTAGATACCGTCGGCAAGGTAGTAACCCCTGTTGTACTCGTGTCCATTCACCGTGAAGTTCACTATGGGTGCTTCTCCTCTAAGCACATCAGTGAACAACGGCGACTGATTGAGTACATTGATGTCGTTGTTGGACCCGGCCACTCCAAAAAGGCATGCCAGATCCAACGATCATACGACGCAACGGCTTCTAAGATTATGGTAGGGTGTTTGATGTCTCCCCTTGTGAATTGACCGGCATGCGCAACTGGGCAGTTCCTCCACTGCCAATGCATGCAATCGATGCTCCCTAGCATTCCCGGAAAGCCACGCTCCTCGGCTTTCGCTAGGAGACGCTGAGTATCCGCGACATTTGGTCGACGGCAAAACTCATCCCCGTAACAGTGAATGATGCCTTCACAGAATCTCTCTAGACATTCTGCTGAAGTTTGTCTAGCTAGCTTAAGCCACTCATCTATCGTATCTGCAGCGGCTCCATAAGCTAATAAGCACAAAGCCGCAGTACACTTTTGTAGGGGGGAAAAACCTTGACGGTTGAGAGCATCAACTCTTTGGGTGAAATACGGAGAGTATTCACCCAATCTATCCACAATGCGTAGAAAAAGGTGTCGCCTCATCCGGTACCTTCGCCGAAAGAAGTTCGGAGGATAAGCACAGTTGTCGGCGAAGTAGTCGTCGTAGAGCCGATCGTGGGCACCCAGACGATCACGCCTGATGTACCCTCGATGGCGTCGCGTCCGGCTTGACTCCGCCTCGAGGTTGAGCACCGCCTCCTCATACTCCGCCTCGAATGCATCGATCATATCACCCTCCATTCCTTCGCTCGAATTGCTGCTGGACGAAGACATGGCGTCGAGAGGAGTGGAAATGGAGAGTGGAAATGGAGATGAAGTGGGGTGTGAACTGAGGGAGGGGGTGGGGGGTATTTATAGGGGGTTGGGGATGAAATTTGGAATTTTTTGACATTTTTTTCGAATTTTTGAAGGCTGCAACGGATACTTCAACGGCTAGCTGACGTGGACAAATCACAGCTCGCCACGTCAGCTAGCCGTTGCGGCTACCGCCTCACTACCGCCCGCCTCCCGCCCCCCTCACGCCCGCCTCCCGCCCGACTCCCGCCCCCTCTCGCCCGCCTCCCGCCCGACTCCCGCCCCGCCATCGCGTCGCCTCCCTACCGCCCCACTCCCGCCGCCCTCTCGCCGCCAACGCGGGCGACAGCGGGGCGGTAGCGCCCGCTACCGCCGGGCGATGGAACCATCGCCCCCCGCTGCCGTCCCGCCTCCCTACCGCCCGCCTCCCGCCCCGACGCGGGCGGTACCGCCCCCACTCCCGCCCGCGTTGGCACCAGCCTAAGTACACACGTCGGTTAATTAAGCAGACGTGTTGGTTCCAGGAGTGTCAACGTTCAGTATGAACTATGTAGGCGAACTGTGGCGGTTTTGCCGCTTGTGGCTCTGAAAAACTACCAGTAGTATGTAGCTTACATTGCTCTATACTCATGTGCCAGAAATTCACTTTACAACCGAGCTCACACGCTCCCGCTCAAATTCTAAAAATTGAAAGAAAAAAGTAAAACATTTCAAAAAAAAATTGAAATAACAGTCGAGACACATTTTACATTCTTCAACTTTGGTCAATTCTACTCGGCATTGTTGTTGGCACGTAACCTATCAATAAGCAAGCTGCACTGCTGCTGCTGCGACATTATCTTTTCTGTTGAGTCACGAGGCGCGTCGATTAGTATAGTTCGTCTTAACTGCCGCTCGATATGTGTCTTGGATCACTGCGTCGAGCACGACATAGTGAGTTAAATGAGCAGTATCAGTACCGTATTTTCTATTAAGTAGTACTTTCTCTGTTTACGGCTATAAGACTTTTTAACCTTTCTATCACGAAACAGGCTTTCGCCCAGCTTTATAAATAAAGCAACCATCATACAGCACAAACATACAACTTGACACCACCCCACACACACCCAAGGCAAGATACATAGGTGCTAACGAACAGCTACGACACCCTACGAGGAGACGAAGCCGCGTCTGACGAACAATGGACTCCAAGACGGCGCCTTCAGGAAGGGAACGACACCAAGGTGCCGCCGCCGCCTGATCCGAAGGATCAGGGTTTTCACCCGGAGCGACCCGGAGGATGGGGGATAACCACAACGACGCCTTCAGGAAGGATACGACGCCCGGGGCCGCCGCCGCCGCCGTCGGCCTGGCCACAGCCAGACTAGGTTTTCACCCTGGCACAATCACTCCACCTCCGAGGAGTGGTGCGACGCTACCACACCACCCCACCGCACGCCAAACGCCAACCACCAGGACGCCCACACGACCATGGCAGCTAGCCCGCACCTGAGCCATGAGCTCTGCCCACGAGCAGCATGGCTCCCACCTTCAGGGCCGCCGCCCCGACATCCACGCACTCAACCTCGCGTCAAGACAGAGCAGTCACCGCGAGTCCGACGAAACGGACACAGGAGGAGGGTAGCAGATCCAAGCCCACCTGGCTCGGATCGATGGAACAAATGGTTGGTAGAAGTGCAGCCCACCTAGCACGCACCCGCAGCCATCTACAACTCGATCTGGGACGGGATCAAGTCTCCGGCCACGTCGCATCCATTTGGGGAGGGTCGCCCCCCTCCACCGCCAAAGACGGCGGCCGCCGACCGGACGCCGCAAGCAGGTTCCGTCAGGCCTAGATCGAGCCCGGATCAGGCCCACACTGGCCCAGATCGAGGCCCAGATCAGCCCGATAGATCCCGCCCGCCGCGCTGCAGTGCCATGGATGCCACCACCACCAAGCTGCAATCCCGCGCCACCCCTTCCCCGAGTGACTCACCTCTACTGACCTCGCGGCCGAAGCGCGCCGGCCGCCGGCAGCCAGATCTGGCCGAGCCAGACTCCGCTGCCAGCGCCACAGATCCGCGACGCCCTCCACGCTGCCGAGGCACCGACGACGACCGCCGCCAGCCTCCGACTCCACGCCGCCGCGCCCATCGCCAACGCGTCGCCGCCGTTCACCGCCGCCATCCCGCGCTGACGACCAGGAACAGAGGGGAGAGGAGCCCCGCCGCCGCCGGCCCCGACCGGGCTTCGCCCGGCGGCGCCCTCCGGCGGCGGCGAGGGGGAGGGAGAGGAGGGGAGGGGCGCTCTGGTTGGGTTAGGTTTCGTCGCCCTCCTGCTCGCGGGAGCAGGGAGGACGATACCTTTTCGCTCTGGGGTGTTTCACTCCACTTTTTAACCTTTCTCGAAAATGCATATGGGTAGGCTCGCTTATTCGGTCTCTATCTAATCTTTATTGAAATATCAGAAACATCTTATGGTTGACTATATATTGTATAGACGCGCATGGGTAGACTCGCTTATTCGAGTAATAATGATCAGAGTGTACGGTATCCCATGGTTGACCTCACCACTATAATACTCTTATCTGCAGCCCATAATCAAATGGGCAAGCATAGAGGATTAAGAAATGATCTTTGTTAGACCTAAGAGCTTCTCCACTGGGGGCCTTAAAGGAATCCCTAAAGGCCCTTTGCCGGGCCGGATCAAAAAAATCGGCCATACCGGGGTCCTAAAGTCTTTGTCCAGCCCAAATCTTGTTCGGCACCGTCAACCGGGCTTCCAGCTTTGGGGGATGGCTTCGCGATGCCGGACACTGTCCGACCCGCGCCTCCGACAGGTATGGTCCACCTGTCATCGGCACGGAGTGGTTCTTCCCCGGTTTAATGACGCCGCGCAGGAAACCGGTATGAGTGTGCGTAAATGTCGCCGCTTTCCCCAAGCGACAGAGGCAGGCGGCGCAGCATGCAGACGGCAGCGATGCGACGGGATGGGCCGGAGGACGTGAAGCCCCCGGTGGTTCTGGCGGGGTTCGAGGTGCCACCCGTGCTGTAGGACGAGGCCCGCGACGACGAGTTCCCCGCCATGACCTGGGCTATGGTGGCGTCAGCCGCTGAGCTCGAGAAGGACTCCCCCGGGTTAATTGAGACCATCAAGCGCTTGGCGATGGCGGCCTCGACCTCCACCTCCGCCGGCGCGTCCACCTCCCGTGCACACCGGGACGACGCATCCACCTCACGCGCTGGCTCCTCCTCCACCCTCATCATCCTCGACGACGACGACAGCGAGGACAACTTCCACTGGTCCGGTAGCTCCGAGTAGATTAGGGTTAGATTTAGTTTAAATTCGTTCAAATCTTGTAAAATATAACGAAATTTGAATGAAATTGGAACCGTTACCCCTATTTTCGTTTTTCTTCTATTTCCTTTGGGGATGCCGTTTGGGGGTGCCGGTGTGGGAGGTCGAAAAAAGCGTTGGACAAGCGTCCAGCACCCCCAAAGGGGCCTCCAATTGGGGAGGTGACACAGTTTAGGCGCCCCCGATGGAGGTGCTCTAATAAGGAATGATCTTGGGCTAAGCGATCCAGCCCCAGAAATTATGGTTAAATTTTCTCACCCCAGGATTTTTTTTTTGCAGACCCCTAGGATCTGAGCGATCCTCTCCATACACAGATACTATACCAACTGGCTCTTTGTACAAGGAAAAGAACAATAAATTTTCACCCCAAAAATAATAAAAGAAGAGGACTTTTACGGTACCCAGAGATTAACGGAAGCCGTCCATTTTGACCGATCCAATGGTTTATGTGGGTATGGTACTCGACATTGAGCCAACGGAGTACTAACTCCAAAACTTAGCCGAACTGACGGAGTACCTCTATCTGAGGGGTACTTTGGTCTTATCTATATCTCGGTTTTGTGTTTTCTGAGGACGGAGGAGCGCTCACGGCGGCGCGGGAGCACGGGCCCGGCTCCCTTGGGCGTCGAGATCGAGATTTGGAGGGCTCCTCTGGCCGACGCTCGCCATGGCAGCCGGCCGCCCATGGCGCGTCCTCTACCTGCTGCTCCTCCTCTAGCCAGCCCGGCGGCCCCGCCGCTCCGCCTCCACCAGCTCTCCGGCTGCCGGTCCGGGCATGGTCGACCTGCGTGTGGCAAGGAGCCTAACTCCCACTGATTGACTCGCACGCGCGGCAAGGAGAGGGCCACCTCAGACCGGCCGTCGGCTGTGTGCAACAACACGCCGAAGGATGCGACGGATGTTGGCAGCTTCCTCGATGGGCTGGCAGGACTTTCTGTCTGACATGATCAACGAAAACAACAAGAATACCTTCAACCACTGCGACTATCAAATCAGTGCACTGACTGAAACATCGGGACATTGATTTCATGAACATATACAAGCCCCTTCCAGTATGTTAGTGTTAGGAGTTCAGAGATCGGAGATGCATAAAAGGTCTGAACTGCCCTCCATAATTTACGGCCAGATTGATCGGGTACTCCATCGCATGGTTTTAGAGTACCAGGGTACCGTGCTCGAAATAATCGAGCACAGGCTTTTATGGTCAAAACGTATCTTGTCTTTATCACTTTATCATGAGTTATTTTCCTTGGTTAACAATACTTGTTGTTTTGCCGATATTTGCAGGTTCATTAATTTTCTTTTTACCTCATAGGGGAAACAAAATAGTTAGGTGGTATACTATATCTATTTGTTTATTAGAATTCCTTCCTTTAAGTGAAAAAAGAATACTATGGAATAACTTAACTTAAAGAAAATAGTATTGATTTCTATTCATCTTAATATTCAATATTATTATATGTGTGCCTTTGTTTAGAGGATTGTATGTCTAATTATTTAAAAGTCCAATTATTCCATAGTCTAATTATTCAATAAATTAGATTGATGGATCAGTTTACGCTGTAAATATGAATCCTTACATGGCGCATACAAAAGATTGTTTTGACATGCGACCTTTCACTAATCAAAAGAAGCTTTACACATAGAAGTGTTCCTCACATGTATCCTCTTCCTATTTCCCCTTCTCTTCAAATTACTCACGTGTAACTAAGGATGATAGAGGTGAAGGTCACATACTCACATGTACCGAGAATGGACAAATGGATGATGAGTTCCAGACAGACCGTTATTTTTAAAAAATCGTGGATCATATTTACAGAAGCTCGGATGTAGTGAATGGTGTATTCTACAAGTTTGCAAAAATCTCAATGCGAAATTACTCATATTTTGGCCACACAAGAATGACTAAATCTGGCAAATTGTAGAGTTTTAAAATGTGGATTGTTCATTATACTCAAATCGGCACTATAGTCAGCGTATAATATAATATAAAGTATTTCACACTGAGATTTTTACATACTTAAAATATACATAATTGACTACATGTAGAACTTTTATTTTGAAATGTACATGTGATTTTTTGAATTTAAAAAAATAAAGAGGTTCTTAGAGCTCGGCCTCTATTAAGAGCATCTCCAACAGTCTTTGTAAATTTGCCCAGGATTTGTAAAAACTGCATTTTTAGCAATTGGACCAAATAAACGAGCTCCAGCAGCATTTGTATAACTGGTCCCCACATCAAAAAATTTAGCTAGCTTGCTAAAACTGCACCCTCACTTTGCATATATGCAAAGTCCAGAGCCGATTTGCAAACCGGCCAAAAGCTACGCGGGAGAGCCAACTGCTCCTGCTCGGAAAAGTCCCGCCCGAGGCGCCGACGCTGGCCACCGTCCCGCCACCTCCGCCGCCGCCGTTCGCCCCGACATCGCCTCCCGCTTGTTCCCCGAGCGTCCCCGCCACCCCGCCCCACCTTTCCCCGGCCGTGCAAGCTCCGCCGCCGCCGAATCAAGCTCCCCCTTGCACGCGTAGCTGCCGGCCGATTCGGCCCGCTGGACGCCGTCGCCGTTGCGCCCCGCCTGGGCCCCTCGCCGCCGCTGCGACCTGCCGCCGAATCGAGCTCCGTTCCCTCCCGCCCGTCCCCTCTTCGCCGCCGCGACGACCTCGCTGCTCGATTCCGGCCTCCACTGTGCTTGATTCCGGCCCCGCCCATACGCCAGTGCCTCCGCCTTGGTCGATCCCGGCCGCGCTCGCGCCCCGCGCAGCCGCCTATGGCCCGTGCGGAGCCTTCCCCGACACCAGCGACCTCCATGGCGCCCGATGCGAGCTCGCTGCCCCGCCTGCGCCCCGCTTCCCCGCCCGCCGTTCGCCGCGCCCCGAGCCGCGCCTGCAGCTCCACCCCACCGGCCGCCGCCCCACCGCCTCCCGGCGACGAATCGAGCTCCGATTCCGGCGCCCAATCAAGCACCACAAGATTTGCCAATTGTGTGGCTGACAAGACGACCCCACATGTCATTGTGATATACACAGGATTTTGCAATCTAGTTATACAAATGCTGCAAAAGCAAAAAATGTGTTGGCTTTGTATACCTTCTCTCTCCTCTTGCTATCATATGTTTTTGCAAATCCTTTATAGAAAGCCTGTTGGAGATGCTCTAAGAGTTTCCGTATGTGTCTCTTTTAAAATACTAGACCATGAAGACACGTGATGCCGCACTAGATACATCTATTTAAGATTTATCTAATATGGAACAGAGGGAGTAAAACGGAATGAAATATCTGAAATAAGTTGAACGGTAGATTATTTTAATGAAATATGAATGAAAGTTTGGTGACATTTTAATGGCCAGACTTGGTATTTACCGAGACTTTAATTTAGTGAACTTTGTGTTTGTCGTGTAAATTCAAGTCGAAATGCCAAAAAAAAAAAAAAATCAACAAGTCCTGCCGTTTAGCGGACCATGTACAACCGCTGCCGTTGTACTGGACCTGTACTAGCGGAACGCCCGTGGGCGTGGTCCGGCTTGGCTTGCGGGCAGAGAGGATCGGTCGGTCGTTGTACCCGTACAGCCGTGGCCCTGGATGGAGTAGCGGATGAGTGTGTGTGAGCCAGGTTGGCCTTCACGTGCCGCTTTACATGTCGGCTCGATCGGGCAGTCCCGCTCACCGTTGCCGTGCTGCGCTAGCTACCGTAGGTGCCGTCAATGTCTTGCGTGCACAGACAGACAGAGATGCAACGTACTATAGTACACGTGGCCGCTTAAGCGTCGCTTGCCAGCATGCTTGACATGGGTTGATCGATCGTTAGGTGGGCGTAGTTTCCATGGACAGATCATGCATGCTGTCAATTCTAGAGATTCGATATATAGTCACATGCCAGCAGGCCGTCTAACGGTGACCATACTTAGCTAGCTCTGTCGGCACGATCTATTTCGTTAGTGTTCAGTTTCCTTTTTTTTTTCAGCGTGTCTCGTGTATTACACTACTCGTAACCACGAATTGAATGGGAGAGCGCACGTCCCGTACACTGACGAAAGGGAACACGTACCTCAAAGAACAAGATGCATAGGGTACAGATTTGTAGAGAGCGTGTATATATGTTGGTCGCCGTCAGTGACGCGTCGTAATCATGTTGAGGTTGGGTTTCATTTTTTTTTTAATATAGGCGGCTTTTTTCAATCACAATCATGTCTGATACAACCAACGGGATAAGGAAATCAGGAGGCTGATCAAACCATGTCTCCCGAGACCTCTCCCTAAAGGAAAAACGAGCTAGCTCATGCGCTGCTACATTAGCTTCTCGATTACAATGCACTATAGTCACCATGCCAAAATCAATCATCTTCTTTCGGCAATCGTCAATCACCACCGCTACAGTTGCTCTATATTCAGAGGGGTTTAGTACAGCCATAACCACCTCCATTGAATCACTCTCAATCATAATCGAATGGATGCCGAGCAACTCCGCCATCTCCAGGCCCATACGTAGAGCCGACGCCTCCATCGATGGGACATCCATCGCAAAATGTACAAACTCGTTCTTAGCTGCAATAAACATACCATGCGAATCCCGCAAGATCGTTCCCAGGGACCCATTGCCTGAGTTCTCGTCGAACGCAGCATCCACATTCAACTTAAAAACGCCCGATGCCGGTCTAGTCCAGCAAGGAAGGGATGATTGTGAATTCTTCTTCCTTGCCAATGCATTAGCCACAATTCCTCGAATGGTTAAAGCCGATCTTTCTGTTTTCCCAACTTTCTCATGAACAATCCGACGACGTTCCCACCAGATATACCAACATGCAACCATAATCAACTCCCTTGCATTTGGTTCCTTCATTTCCACACCTCCTGGACTAGCAGAACAGATCAACTCCTCAAGAACAGCAACTCCCGATCGGTCAATCTCCACCGCAGCCAGGACATTACTTTCTAGCCCAAGATATCTCCAAATCTCTCTTGCTCGGTCACATAGAAATAACATATGCTTCAAGTCTTCAGGGTGTGTCTTGCATACTGGGCACACCACAGGAGACTGTATGTGTCTATCGGAAAGTGTACAGTAACACGGCACAATTCCATGCAGAACCCTCCCAATTAAAAATATGGACCTTTGGAGGTACACTGATTCTCCACATCTTTTCCCACACCTGATGTGGTTCTGCTGCACCTGTAACCTCATCCAGGCGAGCTCTCCTCCTATACTCCGCCTTCCACTCTGCATAATAAGCGGATTTTACCGAGAAACAACCATTTTTCGTCAGATGCCAAGCTATAAAATCCGGTTGACCAAATGAAGGAAGAGGGATTTGAATGATCCTCTCGACATCCACTGGTCAGAAGTTGTCTCTAACAAGTTGTTCATCCCAACTTCCTGTTACCGGGTCAATTATATCTTGAACAGTATTCAGTAAGCACTGCCCTTTAGGCGTCATCACCCTTCTGTTATGACTTGAAGGGATCCACTCATTCGACCAAATGTTGATCAATGAGCCATCACCAGGCCTCCATATCGCCCCACGCTTAAAAGTTTTCAGACCCGACATAATGCTCTGCCAGGTAAAAGACGAACCTTTTTTCAGGACTGCCTTCAACAAATCCCCATCTGGGTAATATTTAGCTCGTAAAACTTGGGCACATAGTGAATCAGGGTCACTAAGTAATCTCCAACATTGTTTTGCAAGCATCGCTTGATTGAAACAATGTAGATCTCTAAATCCCATCCCTCCTTCTTTCTTTGGGACACACATCTTCCACCATGCCCTCCAATGCATTTTCCTCTTATCCTGAGTACCACCCCACCAATAGTGGGCTATTGCATCACATATACCTTTGCAAATTTGCTTCGGTATATTGAAAACAGATATAGCATATATGGGTATGGCCTGTGCCACTGCCTTCAGTAAAACCTCCTTGCTTCCAGTAGACAAAGTCTTTTCATTCCACCCATTAATCAAGTTCCATACTCTCTCAATCAGATAGAGGAAACTGTCACTTTGGTCTGCACCAACGAGAGATGGCAAACCAAGGTATTTATCATTTTGGGCCTCTGCAACAATATTTAATGTCAAGCATACCTCTTCTCTTATCTCCACTCTAGTATTAGGACTGAAGAAAATACTAGACTTCGCAACACTGACAAGTTGTCCTGAACTCGCACAGTACATATCCAACGCATTACGAAGTGATGTGGCGTTTGAAGCATCTGCTTTCATCAAGATCAGGGAATCATCAGCGAAAAATAAGCGAGAAATGATGGTGCACTACGGCACACCCTAATTCCTTGAATACCACCGATCTCCTCCTCATGCACTCGAAGACTAGATAACCCCTCTGCACATATCAAAAACAAGTATGGAGATAGCGGATCCCCTTGACGTAATCCTCTCATAGGCGTAAAAGATTCAGTCTCATCCGAATTAAACCATACCCGATAATAAACTGTCGTCACACAGGACATGATCATATTCACCCACCATCCATCAAAACCGAGTCGAAGCATCATATCCCTCAAAAAATTCCATTCAACTCGGTCATACGCCTTATGCATGTCAAGTTTAACCGCACAAGTACCATTGTTTCCTTGCCTTCTATTCTTGATAGAATGAAAGCACTCATATGCAACTAACACATTGTCAGTAATTAATCTTCCTGGTACGAAAGCACTCTGAGTTAAAGCAATAACTTCTGGTAAGATACCTCTCAATCTGTTGGACAATACCTTAGATATCACCTTATAAACCACATTACACAAACTGATTGGCCATTGTGTAATATATTCTGGGCAGTCCACCTTCGGAATAAGGACCACAGCCGTTTCATTCCAACCATCAGGTATAACCTGCGAATTGAGAGCTTGTAACACAGCAGTTGCCACATCCTCTCCCACCACACTCCAAAACTTTTTGTAAAATATAGCATGGAGGCCATCTGTTCCTGGAGCCTTATAGTCTCCAATACTGAACATCGCTTTACGCACTTCCTCCGCTGTGTATGGTTTTAGTAGTTGGTCATTCATATCCGCTGTAACTCGGGGCTTAACCCTCTCCAGGAGCACTGGATCTGTCGCTGCCACTTCCGAGGTGAAAAGGTTGCTAAAATAGCTCCATATTAAAGGGCCAATAGTATCATTCCCTTCCTTCCACTCCCCATTATCATCTTTAAGCTTGACAATAGTATTCCTCTTCCGTCGCCCTTTGGCAAAATTATGAAAGAACGACGTATTCCTATCGCCATGTTTAAGCCAATTAGACCGACTTCTTTGCATATAGTAAATCTTCTCTTGCTCTAGTGCAATTTCAATCTGCTTGGTTAATTCCACTTGCCTCCTTTCTGAATCATCGTCCACTGGGCCATTCAATAGAGCGTCAAGTTCCTTTGTCAGTTGTTTCACTTTTTTTCGCGGGGCCTTCAGAATGGTTCGATCCCACTCGTGCAGTTCTACATGGACTGCAGCCAATTTTTCAGCGACAGATGCATGGGGAGGTGCATGCTCCCATGCCGTAGTAACCACTTCTCCTACCTTCTCCTCTTTTAACCATTTTCCTTCAAACCTGCGGCGTCTACTCCCCGTAGACTGAGCTGCAGTATACGTATCTGTGTCCAGTAATATGGGCATGTGATCCGACCCAACCAATGTTAGGTTATGGACGCCTGCATCTGGGAACATAGCTGACCAGGCAGCATTACCAACAGCTCTATCGAGCCGTTCTCGTAATTTCCCTCTCTTCCAAGTAAATTTGTTTCTAGTATATCCTAGATCCTCAAGCGAACAGTCTGTTAAACAATCCCGAAAAGCTTGCATATAAGATTGAGGTCTAGGGACTCCCCCTTCTTTCTCTGACGAAAAAATAATCTCGTTCAGATCACCGAATATCACCCAAGGCATATTTACCTGAGCATGCAACTCGCATATCCTTGTCCATGTCTGATGTTTGTGACGCCACACGGACTCTCCATACATCCCAGTCAATCTCCAATCTTTACTAGGATCCTCCCCTTGCACCACCACGTCAATGTAGTTGCTATGCAAGTATTTAAGCTGCACCTTCACTCCTTGTTGCCAAAACAGTAGTAATCCTCCATTTCTTCCATCGCTTCGAGCCACAAACATCCCCTCAAAACCAAGTTTCACCCTTAAACTCTCCCCTCCTACATCATCCAAATGTGTTCCCGAGAGGAAGAGGATATCAGGCCGGTGTTGCCTCTGGAGATTCAGAAGCGCTCGAATTGCCGGTTCGTTGACAAGACCTCGACAATTCCTACTTATGAGTTTCATCGCTGACGGCGATCTCCCTCAAAGGAGGCACACCAGCACGTTGCTCCTAATGGCACCCAAGTAGTGCACCAAGTCGGAGAAGAAAGGACAGCAACCTCGCTAGAAGGAGACGCTGGATTGACGACGTCTTCTGCCGCGACGGAAAGACGGACAGCAGCCGGCGCCAGCACCCCCCGCAAGGATGGCGAGTGGCGGCGGCCCGGTAAACCCTAGATCGCCTAAGCAATCGCCTGAAACCCTCACATTGAGGTTGGGTTTCATAATCATGTTGAGGTTGTCACTTCGGGATTGTGTCCGCTTTGCTTCTTTGCGGGGTTTCCAGAAGGTGACTTTCGAAACAGACTGGCTCGAGATGGTTAATATTTGGCACTCGAAAGAGAGCTCGCGATCGGTAATTACGCTATTGCTTGATGAGATTGGAGAGTTTGTTAGACTTTCTTCATCATTTTCTATTCAACATGTAATAAGATCGGCTAATCTCCCGGCTCACCTTTGTGCAAAGCATATGCTTGCACTATACAAGGGACCGAGAGTTGGCTTGATTGTACTCCTTGCTTCCTAGTCAGTGGTCTCTTGGCTGACTATTCTAAAAATGCCTTCATTTGAATAAAGCTCTTGAATTCCACGCAAAAAAAGAGGACGTCCTCCTGGTGTCGGGTCTTAGATTAACTATTCGACGCAAAATTGCTTCTTACCCTTATTTTTATGTAAAGAAGAATGAGCAACAAGTAGAAGTCATGTTGTTTGCATCGCCACATTTTATTGTGGCACACATATTTCTATTTACGAAATACCCAACAATTGCTAGCATCGTGTATTACTAACCATCAAGTAGGAAAATACCATAAACCGAAGCTAAAAAAGGGACAAGGGATGTGAAAGTGTATTGCTCATCCTTGAGAATTTCGGTGAACTATTTGGTGCATGCAACAATGCAACTTAATAAGAGAGAGAACAAAGTCTTGTAGGCAAAAAAAAAACTGACAATACAATGATGCCATAGAAAATTTGAAATTTTGTATCACCCAAACACTTCCGAGCTGGCATTAGGCAACTCTCAAGGTTCTAGACTGATCTCCCGGACTAGCACAAGTATTTTTTGACAAATCACTTATGTCCAAGCATGTTTAAGGGAGATGTTTTGGAAAACAACTTTCAGAAAAAAGATGCAAGTCATGGCTAGTGATGAGTAGTCTATTATCATAAGCATTGGGATAATGTGTCAAATACAACCCCTTAGAAGACTGACATCCCCATCGGTCAACACATCAACCAAGAATGTCCAGTCTGGCACATGTTTATGAGTCCATCGTTGGCACATGTTATGCATGTCCACGTCCCTGATCCGCACAATCCCTTGTAATTGAGAGGGTCGACTCTGATACCAATTGTAACTTTGAAACACCTCAGCCACTCCTGGGTTGATAGTAGTTACATCATGTAATCTCAGGGCTCTAGATTGTCCCCACAGACCAACACAATTCTTTCTATCATATTCTGTCCTTACTCGTCCGCATCACGAGAAACTTCATAATATGTCATCCATCTTAATCGCTCCCCTCAAGAACGCTTATCGGAGAGGTTCTTCGAGATGAACTTTGAGAAAATAAGATTCATCTTGTGAGTATGATCAAGTTTATCTATCCTTTTAAGCTTTGGGCTAGGATGCCACAGTTTTAGTCACATTTTTACATGATGTTCGAGTTACTCTATTTTTGGAATTTTAGCCACGTTTTCCAAAGTTCTATTCACTTTTTTTATGAATATTGTGTTATTATTTTTTTATTGCCATCGCTAAAAGAATCATGCAATTACATTTCTCTTGGGGTGACTACATTCATTTGTACGACAACTATTTCGATTTCTTTCTTATCTTACGATTGTATTGCCTCCAACCTGACACGGATGAGAGAAAAAACTAAAAGGTCCGAAAACTTGAGAGATAATCTCATAGAGGATCCCCAAAGCAGGTTTCGAAATAAAACTAGCCGCACTCGCAAGCTACAATTCTGGATACTGCTGGCTATATGAACGCGACCATGCCTGCAAATGGCATATTTTATGATTTTCTTGCAATGAGCTTTGTATTTCATTTCATTTGGACCTAATTAATTTACTTACGAGAATCATTGACATATAATAATTCTATCTATGTCGAATGGTCAGATTTACAGAAGTCATGGTTGTCGGATGGTCAGATGCGACAATTTTAGTCACATTTTTCAATGATGTTCGTGTTACTCTTTTTTTTTTTGAGTTTTAGCCACTATTTCCAAAGTTCTATTCACTTCTTTTGTGAAGACTATGTTTTTTTTTGTTTATATTGCCATTGCGAAAAGAATCATGCAATCACATTTCTCTTGGGGTGACTACATTCATTGGTACGACAACACTTTCAATTTCTTTGTTATTTTACGATTTTATCGCCTCCAACTTGGACACCGATGAGGGAAAAACCAAAAGGGTCCCTCCAACTTGGACACCGATGAGGGAAAAACCAAAAGGGTCCAAAAACATGGGAGATAATATCATATAGGATTCCAAAAGCAGGTTTCCAAACAAAACAATCAAACCACAAACATTAAAGAAAGTTGCTCTAGATGTGGAATATAAGAAGATGAAATGCATATGCTATTCTTATGCCCTTTCTCTAAAAGCAGCCTGGTTCTGTTCTCCCTGGTACATTAAAACTGAATTCCTTGCTGCTCATCACAACTCGATCCCTGATATGATTCATGCTTTGCTCACATCTGGACATCCAATCATAAATCCTACAACTCTCTATACTTTTTTGGTGGGTCTATGGAAGGCTCGAAACGACACTCTGTTTTGCAGGAAAGCTGGTAGGCCTTCGCAGGTTTTTGCAGCGGCTAATGCTATTATTAGTGCTACAAAGTTGGAGGTCTTAAGCTCCACTGAACAACACAATCAGGTACAAGTCATCAACATTCCAGGATATGGCATAGCTGAACCATCAAGCATCATAGGCACCAAGATATTCACAGATGCTTCTTGGGTACAAGTTGAGGAGCATGAAAATTCTCCGAAGCCGGCTGGGTTAGGAATTTGCATTCAGGTGGAAGGCACTCAGAAGTGTTCCCAGCTCCTTATCTCGGCTATCTCGCCACCGGTATCTTCAGCGCTACAAGCTGAAGCCTTTGGACTCCTACTAGCAGTGAAGCTAGTAGACCTTCTTCGTCTTGAACCAGTTACTTTCTTCACTGACAATGCTACTCTTGCCAAAGCTGCAGCTGATCACAATATACAGGATGCCCCTGGCCATTGGGAAATTAGACCACACCTTGCTCAAGTATTCAACAGCACCTCCTTTAACTCTGATAGAATTTTTCATATCTCCAGGAGTTTGAATGTAAAGGCAGATCACTATGCCAGGCTAGCTCTTAAGATTCAAAATAGAACTTTCTTTTTTAGATGCTTGGCAAGTTCTCAAGCAAATGCTGCTTGCTTATTTTCAAATGTATTCTCAGACCAAAGCGTTGCCATGTGCACGCTGCTCTCTGTAAAATGTTGTTAAGTTAATAAAATCTTTGCTGTTCAAAAAAAAAAAAAAAAAACAAAACAATCCGCACTCGCAAGCAACAATTCTGGATAGTGAACGCGATCTAATTAATTTACTTACGAGAATCATTGACATATGATAACTTTATCTGTGTCGAATGGTCAGATATACGTAGGCAATGGGTGGGAAGGGACGGGGGGGGGGGGGCAACAAAACTCAATTACAACATCTAGGAAACATTACAGGCATTTGCCTCACCTTTTCTGATTCTTGATCACGCGTCTTCTTGTGTGCAACATCAACAACAATAATGAACCATTGTATGCCAAAGAAAATTCGATATATAAGTCTGTTTTATCTAAATGAGATATAACATTTGAAAAAAAACTAGAATATATTAGACAATTGAAATGTTTTATTTCAAGTTAATTCAGATACATAGTGTTTCCTAGCTAATTAAGGAAACATGAAAAATTAAGATACAACCAACCCACCAAGGCATCAATGAATGACATGGCCACGAAAACATATTCTCGACTTACATGTAAATAAGGAATCCTCTCTCATCCATAATCATCCCATCCACCGTAACAAAATCCATTAATGTTAGTTTCACCACAAACAGTCACAAGTGTAACAGTCATCATCATGCCCACAACAAGTGGGTGCTATTCAAGACACTACAACATGACCACCCGCAACAAGACAACATTGATTGCTATATTATGATTATTGCAAATAAAATAGCTAAGAGTTCATAATGAGAAGGTTAAACCAATGTTTTGTACCAACGAAGTAAAAAAGGAAGAACTCAAGCCTATACCCTTGAAAGACTCTTGAAAGACGATTGTTTCTAAAGGGCAGACAAAGATCTGGCTTTTAAACCCTACCTGATTTACCAGTGTATCAATGAAGATACCCAACTTTTAGTCTTTGCAATCAATGAGAATACATTTAAAGCATTTGCTATTTTAAGGTCATTGTGAAAAACAAAATGCCAGACACACATATTAGAACAACCTTTTTAGTGTAAAAGTTAGATCTTTATTTCTAATCAATAATGTCACATCTAGGTAATGGTAGCTGCGATGTACACTACGTATGGTTGCGTAATCGACAAGCAGCCCCCCCTACAATTAGTGAAGATTTGAGCAATCCTATTTTCTTCTAGGCTTATCTTATCGTATATACTAATCTTCTTCATTATATATTGTATGTACTCATAGGTGTACTCAAGCCGATGAAGTTTGAGCAGTATGTCTGAAGCACCACCGGCTTGTGGCTTGTCTGACCAGCACTGAACGCGGCTAGCCCCCCCCCCCCCCCCCCAAATGCCTACACACTATTAAGATTGCAAACTAGAAATGTTGTCTTTGCATAAGTCTTACCATAAATTTTCCTGTGATGAACTTTTAAGTTCTAGTGCAAATTAACCATATCTCCATCCAAATCTAACATCTATCCTTTTTTCTACCGCAAATTCAACATCGGTAGGCTATCCTTCTGCTGTTCCCTCCTTTCAAAGTTAAATTTTGTAAAATTTGGTCAAATGTATAGGAAAAAATATAAATACCTACGGTATAAATTTAATATTATCAGAATCATCATAAAACATATTTTCATATTATATGTGTTAGATATTATGGAAGTTGATATTTTGAGGTACATATTTGGTCTTGGTCAAACTTTTTTGTAAATAGTAAAAAAATAAATACCAGAAGGCAGGATAAATTAAATAAATAAAACGAGAGGGAGTACTAGTTTCACAAATTCCGAATGCCTCCAAAGTCAAACCAATCCCATGGTGTCAACCGGCTGTTTACCAAGACCCAATAGGATCCACACGTACTGTGGACATAGTTCCCCCCTCCCGGTCCAATTGAAAATCTGTGTTGGTATGTGCATGCATGCCGAGGCCGAGGCCGAGGCCGAGCCATCGCTGCTGTATTGCCTGCCTATATTCCCAAAGAATTTTAATGCTTCCTCGCTCCCTCTCTGCCAATCCATTGATGGCGACCTTGCTCTCCGGCCTGGCCTCCCTACTCCATGGCACTCACACCACGCTTCATCTTTATTTTCCGCTCAAATCTCTCTTCTCCATCTCACCTCGGCTTCTCCAGCTATAAAACCATCGCCCCCCCTCCCTGACCTTTCGTAGAAAAACCTGAAGCCTCCGACGAGGCCATCTGCCTGCCTCGTTTCTGTTCCCACACCCGTGCGTTTCTTTTCCATACGTATAGCATTCTTTCCAAACCAGCCGGCGGTGCGCATTCCGACGCGGAGTGACGATGAGGGAGTACTGGACGGCGCTGGCGTCGCTCATGGGCGCGCTGGCGTTCCTGCAGGGGATGCTCCACGCGTTCTTCCCGGCGGAGCTGCGGGCGGCGGTGGCGCGGCTGCTCGGGCGCGCCACGCGGGCCTTCTCCCCCTACTGCTACTTCGACGTGACGGAGACGGACGGCATGAGCAACAACGAGATCTACGACGCCGTGCAGCTCTACCTCAGCAGCACGGCGGCGCCGTCGTCGGGCGCCCGGCTCAGCCTCACGCGGCCCCACAACGCCACCTCCTTCACCTTCGGCCTCGCCGCCAGCGACCGCGTCGTGGATGCCTTCCGCGGCGCGGCCGTCACGTGGGAGCACGTGGTGGCGCCGCGCCAGTCGCCCGGCTTCTCGTGGCGCCCGCTCCCCGAGGAGAAGCGCCGGTTCACGCTCCGCATCCGCCGCGGCGACAGGGGGAAGCTCCTCCCGGATTACCTCGACCACATCCTCGCCACGGCGCAGGACATCCGGCGCCGGAGCCAGGACCGGCTGCTGTACACCAACGCGCGCGGCGGGGGCATGGACGCGCGCGGCCTGCCGTGGGACCCCGTCCCCTTCAAGCACCCCAGCACGTTCGACACGCTGGCCATGGACCCGGAGCGCAAGGCGTCCATCATGGCCGACCTCCGCGACTTCGCCGGCGGCAGCGCCTTCTACGAGCGCACGGGCCGCGCCTGGAAGCGCGGCTACCTCCTGTACGGCCCGCCGGGGACCGGCAAGTCGAGCATGATCGCCGCCATGGCCAACTTCCTCGGCTACGACGTGTACGACCTCGAGCTCACGGAGGTCAGCAGCAACGCCGATCTGCGGAAGCTGCTCATGAAGACCACGTCAAAATCCATCATCGTGATCGAGGACATCGACTGCTCCGTCGACCTCACCAACCGGGCGGCCCTGCCGCCGGCTCCGAGGCCGCGGCCCAGCATCGACGGGTCGATCGACCAGGACGCAGGCGCGGCTTCGGGCCGGTCGATCACGCTCTCCGGCCTGCTCAACTTCACCGACGGGCTCTGGTCGTGCTGCGGCTCCGAGCGCATCTTCGTGTTCACCACCAACCACATCGAGAAGCTGGACCCGGCGCTGCTCCGGTCCGGCCGGATGGACATGCACGTCTTCATGAGCTACTGCTCGTTCCCGGCGCTCAAGATCCTCCTCAAGAACTACCTCTGCTTCCAGGACGAAGACGCCAACGACTTCGCCGAAGTCATGAGCGGGATGGAGGAATGGATCGACGCGGCGGAGATCACGCCGGCGGACGTGAGCGAGGTGCTGATCAAGAACCGGAGGAACGGGAAGAAACAGGCGATGGAGGAGCTGCTTGATGTCATCAAGGCTCGCGCCGAGAAGCGGCGCGGCATGGTGGCGGCCGCGGTGGCGAGGAAGGAAGCCGGCGACGGCGAGGAGGAAGAGGAGGAGAAGAGGGCGCTGGGTAGCCCCAAGGAAGGGAAGGAGCAGGCCGCCGGCAAGGACAGCTCCGAGGACGGACAGGACGAGGAGACGGATGCCAAGAAACAGCTGTGAGCAAGCCAAGCCGAGTACCCTGGTGAGGTGGACGGGGAGAGGGAAAGCGAAGGGTTCAAAATTTTCCTGTTTGGTCACACGATCCTGCATCCCTTTTCGCTGGAGATTGCAATGCAAGAAAATCAACATTCTGAAAACCCCTTTTCTATTTCTCACCGTTGAATTAGAAGTATTCAGTACTAGCAAGTAGGACGTTCTTTCTTCAGTTAGTCTTAACAAGAAAGTCCTTTAGTAAGACTTAGCTTAGCTGTGCCGGTAGGCGATCAAATATCATGTAATGTACGGAGTAGTAAAATTTGCTCGAGTTTGTTGTTAGCCGCTTCTCTTAGTACTCTTTTTGTGCTCTACGTCCTTCAATTCCTTGTTCAATTGGTAAGACAACCTTTTCAACCTGTATGCTCGATCAGCAGAGTTGCTGAGTTTTGTGTATGGTCGTTGCGCGCTTAATCTATGGCTTCTTCCTGGATTGGATATGTGCACGTTCTCCTGTTCTTTGGATACCCGCATCCAAGGATATTTCCGGCAGCCATTCGGGGCTCCAGCTCAGCGGTTTGGAGAAAACGTCTCGGACCTTGCCGTCCCAATACTATATTTAGTTCATCTGAAGTTGGATCATGTGCTCTGTACTCTATAACAAGGTCCGTCGGGCACGTAGAAAACAGCGCAGACGTTTTTCTTAATTTAGAGGCAAAACCAGGAGTTAACAATACGCCAGCGACGGATTGGAATCAGATCACTATCAGTTAGTAGTACGATACGAGCATTGAGCAGGCAACGACCGGCGTCTTCAGTCAGAATCTGTGCATGTTCTTCATCCTCTCTTATTTTTCTCCTACTCGCTCGATTCTGCGACCGCCATGCCATGTGCCTCTTTGGATACTGCCTGACTCAAGATCAGAGGAGATCATCGTCAACCAGGGATCTCTCTGATCCCCGATAACTTATTCCCTTTCCGCCGGTCGAAAGTAAAGATTAGACCGAGTGCTAAGCATGTGGATTCGCTACTCTGATCGGCTCCCCGCGTACCAGAAAAGGTCGTTGCTTTCCAACTGCCTCGCTCGCTCGCTGGTCCTTGGTCGTTTCCGATCGCGCCATGGCGGCCACGGGCGGCCGTGTGTCCGTCTCAAGTGGACATCCATGAGATCGCGAGCACATGCGTTTCCATGGTGGCTTGAGATCGCGCGCACATGCTCGCGCTTGTCGCTTACTGACAATGGCGGTTCTCCTGCCCGGAGGGCGGTGCCGACTGTTGTCTACTACTTGCACGGCCCGGCCCAAGGGAGACGACCGGGTTCCTCGTCTTCGTCCTGTCAGTTTTTGGCTCGGCGTGCGCCATGGAAGCGGCAGAGATTCGGCAGGCGAGGCCACATCAACGTCCTCCTCGCTCCACTCGCTGCCTGAGCTGGCTGACAAATCAAGCATCGCTAGCTCGTGTGACTGATCGATCGAGGCCGACGTTGCGTGTCAATGTTGGCAAGAGAGTCAATGGTGGCATGGATGTTTCAGGCAGAAAGAGGAAAAAAAAATGAGCTCTGTATTCGAGCCGTCTCGGTCAGTGCCAGAGAACCATGGCATCGTCAGCCGTATCGTCGCCGTGAATCCCGTCAACGCTGCAGGCGGTAGTACACCTGCGGCAGCAAAGCCAGCAGCGACTCCGGTGACCATCAATCTCTCCAGGTAACTTTGCGCAACGCACCACGCCGTCGTGGAGTAGTTTTTACTGCTTCTACCACGGCCGGGTGTTCTACCTTCCCACTGTAATATTTCTCTCTGACGAGGATCGCGATCGATGTCGCTAGAGCCTAGGGAACCCTCACACCAAGTAATTCAATCCGTGTCATCGTGTATCCCTGGCCGTTCAAAGCGGTACGTCTCTCCACGTGGTAACAAAGTCCAGTCTACATGCTGTCAAAAAAAAAAAAAAGTCCAGTCTACAAGGACAAGCTAGGGGCTTTTACAGCGTTGTCAAATGCCAAATATGCCACGTAATGAAATATCCATCGGTGTTACTCTCCGTTTTCTAAAACGTCTTATCTTATCTTATACTAATGAACAATGGTACTAGGTTGCTAAAGTTCCAACAATGTATATATTGTCAAATCTTTACGATTAAGTGTCCACATCAAAATAAATATTCAGTTTTTATCTCTCCTCAGCTTCCTCCATCATTCTCTCTCGCCACATGGTACACAAATGGAGAGTCTCTTCTACTTGCTCCGATGTCATTCTTTTTAGCTTTGTCATTGCTCCAGAACGTAGGGAGCCGTTGCCAAAAGCGAAACTGTCATCAGGCAATGCTATCTGGCGATGGCTTCCCCAAGTTGCTACGGTCTAAACTCCATGACATATCTTCCTTTCAGCACGATGAGACAGTCCAGCATCTACGCGATGTCATTGACTCCTCAAGATTGGATGTTGTGGATTGGAAGCTTTCTGTAGCGAGCTGATACTGCACTGGGTAGGGGCACCTTGACGCCGCCTGTCTTGGAGACCACTCATGTGTCGCGCCCTTTGGTTGTGCCTCATGTTGGCTTCGAGGACGGGAGGGAAGCAAGGCCTTTTGGTCATTTCTCTCCTCGTGCTAGGGTTAGCTCGTGGTCATCTCTGCCTCTGTGGGTCGGAATAGCGATGTGGTCACTGCTCCACTCCTACAGAGCATGCCCGAGCTTCAGAAGTTGTGTTGGGAACCGTTTCTGCCTTTGTCGTTCAAACAAGTGAAGGTGGACTCTCTCGAGATTCCGGATGCGGCTTTACTGCTCAGTTAGGTGCTCGACCTCGAGGAGAGTGGTGATGTGGATGTTAAGGGAATGGGGCCACGAACCATCGTTTGTGCCCCCACTTATCCCAACAGAAACGCCCTGGTCGGGGTACACTAAGCAACATATGGTTTTGGTCTCCTAAGCCAGCACAAATATAAAGGGTGGGGATAGATACTTGCGTGAGTTTGGCTTTCTTCCGCGTACGGTTTATCTAGCTCCCCAAACTCCACTGAACCCCGAGACCATTCTAAGGGTGTGCTAAAGCAACATGTGAAGACAAGGGCTAATCAACGTTGTACCAAGCCACATTAGGATCTCGAGATCGTCTACTTCGTCTACCTCGACTACTCTAACCCCAAGTCTTGCATCCACCGAGCAAGCGATCATCTGAATCCCATTTACCTGTTAATTCTCCTAACTCCTCAGTCCAGATACTCATTAGGCGCTCTAGTGGATGATCGGTGCACGTTTATGCCCCCCTAATGATGATTTCATGCTAACATTGGTATCGGAGTTGATATGTTCATCTTAGAGTCCCAATTTTGATCAAGAGATGATGTTTATGCCTCGGATTAGTCCAATTACACATGCTTATATGAAATTCCTATAAAATCAGCTTTGAAACAGTGACAACTAATTGTGTTCATATGTTTAATTACATAGATTAAAGTTTAAAGTCAATTATATGTTGTTGGTAAATTAATCTTAATCATGCCATAACAATGTTTTGGTTTTTGCAAGCAATTAGAAGGAGGGGAGCATGAATTTTCGGACTCGATCTGAAGATTCCCAAATCCCCAAATTGGCAGAAACTCTAGATATTCCAATTATGTAGATTTTGCACGAGTATTGGATCAGGAACTCAGCAAGGATGGATGTGTCGTCGCATTTCCTTCAAGGGCTCGCGTATCACCCATTGTTGCGCAAGTGAGATGGCGCCGCACTGATGCTTGCTCCCGACGGAGAAAGTGTGCGAGGAGGACGCACTCTGACGAGGTATGGACGAATTTGATGATGGTCCGTCGTGCCTCGCGTCACCATTGTCACTAGAAATGGCTGTTAGTTTGACCGACGAGCACCACTTCCTTCTTGCACCGCCAAGTTCAAGATGCAGATGCCACGCTGAAAGAGCATGGTTGCCCCCATGCGTGGTTTTGGTAATTAATGACAATCTCTATGGATTAATGTTTGTATTGAGCTACTTGTAGGTTGTGTCCATAAGCGTTGCTTGATCTCCATATGTTGGAGTCAAGGCTAAGGGAAGAAGATTATATGTTGATCAAGGCTAAGTGCAAGTTCAAAATGATCAACATGAAGATATCACATGCTTGAAGCTTGCCATCCACTTGAAGATAATGGTAATGTGAAGATATTCCGAAGAAGAGGTTCTCCCATATTGGTGTATGGGGGAGCAACATGTGAGTCTTCACCAAGCGAAGCGCAATCAAGAAAGGTGGTCCATCTTGAGAAGATGAAGATCATCATCGTCGACCTCAAGTGGATTATGCGCAAGGCAAAGGTATGATCTTGATAGGCTTTCTATTTTACCGGTCTCGTGATGTTAGTTGAGAGACCGGGTTATAGGATAGATAGCCGTACTATCAAGAGGGGCTCTCAAGTGAGTAACTTGATCGCATCTTTGTGGAGAGCTCAAACCTTTGCATTCTTGGCATATCATCTTTCTTGGTTTTTATTTGGATTTTATCCATGTGAGGATTTAGAGCTTGTGTTCATCTTCATACCAAGCTCTAGTTCATCAAAAACGGATTTCATGAATATCTTGTTGCGTTTTTGATGTAGGAGGTTTTACCGGTTTGTCTCTTCTAAGAGAGGTCAAAATCTCTTCTTGTGGTTTCATCCTCACATGATGGACTATGATGTGTATATGCATGATATTGTAGGGCTTGTGATTATCTTTGAAACAAGCCTAAGATCATAGAAAACGGAGTCCGGATGAAAAACTTGTTGGGTTCCTTATGTTGGAGGATTTACCGGTTGTTCTTTATACAAAGGTTTTACCTTTCCCCATTTGGTTTTGTTCTCCCTTGTTGGACTATGATGTTTCTCTGTATATTCTTGTAGAGCTCATTTTTACGATTTCAACGAGCCCAAGAACATCGAAAACGGAGTCCGGATGCGAAAGATATGCCCGTTTTCGTTTTGCTCTTTCTGTAGTTTTTCTCTGGGCCGGAAGTTCCGGTCCTTAGGCCGGAAATTCCGGGCCCCCGGATATATCCGGCCAAATTTCCGGCCCAAAGTTCCGGACTATGTCCAGAGAGCTTCCCAGGGCGTCTGGGTCGCTCCGGGGGGTTCGGAAATTCCAGGGTTAACCCCGGAAGTTCCGGCCCGCGCAGGAAAAATTGCACATAACGGTTGGATTTGGTGGGACCTATTTAAGGGGCCATCTTCCCCAATGGTTCCTAAGTTTTGGAGCTTCTCTCACTCCTCCATTGTTGACCTCCAAAGTTTTGATTTCTCTCAATCCCTCCAATGATTCTTGCCCAAATTTAGGGAAAAGAGAGAGGAGATCTAGATCTACAACTCCACCAATCACTTTCTCCTCTTTGTGAGGGGAACCCTTTGGATCTAGATCTTGGGATTCATTTGTTGAGTTCTTCCTTGTTCTTCCTCTTTTATTCCCCCATAAGCATTTGTTGCTTTGTTGGAATTTGAGAGTGAAGAATTTGAGCACTTGTGCTCTTGCCATTGCATTAGTTGCATCGGTTTGCTCTCTCCACGAAGATTCGTGGAAGTGAAGGTTGGGAACTTGTTACTCTTGGGTCATTGGACCCTAGACGGCGTTGTGGTGATTCTTGGGAGCCTCCAATTCAGTTGTGGATGCGTGCCCCAAGCTTAGTGGTGTAAAGGCTCCGGATTCCGCCTAGAAGGACTCCGATAGTGGAAGGTGAACCTCACCTTTGTGGTGCGGTTCATCGGAGAATAGGGTGAGGCCTTTGTGGCGTTGAGTAGGCCTGTGGTGGCAAGCTCACACCCCTCCAATGAGACATACTCCCTTAACAAGGAGGAACTCGGGAATACATCCTTGTCTCCGCGTGCCTCGGTTATTTCTATACCCGAGCTCTTTATTTATGCACTTTACATTGTGAGAGCCTTCGTGCTTGAAGTATTATATCTTGCTATCACCTTGTTGTTATCTTGCTTAGCATAAGTTGTTGGTGCACATAGGTGAACCTAGTATTTTATGTTTTGTGTGCTTGATAAATTAAACGCTAGTTTTATTCCGCATTTATCAAGCCTAATCATAAATTTTTTAAATCGCCTATTCACCCC
>QRDG01000897.1:271053-301134 GCA_012064385.1 Puccinellia tenuiflora | reverse complement strand
ATGTTAATCTTGTCGTCCAAGTATTTAGAGTCATAATATTAGGAATATTTCCCTCAATTTAGGAAATCATATGAAGAATCTAAACGTGTACGAACTGTTGCTGAGTCATGTCGTACTGGGTTCAGTTTCTGGTTTCATATTGAATCTGGAGTCTATAGTTTGTAAAACTCCTATCTACGAGAAGAAATAATTAAGGAAACTGTCTTGGAAAGCTAGCGTTATTGGTGAATAGAAAGATGCTCGGTGGGATATTTTGCCAAACTGTCCGCCGCGGTCACCCTTGAGGGGACCCAGGCGAAACACTGGAAAATTAGGAGTTAAGAAGTTGGATATCCGTTATTCCCACATTGATGGTCAACAAAGGAGAATATAAGCTTCTATCACGGCTAATCCCACAAACACCTTGTTTTGCACTAATTTGCTAATGATCTTCGTGTCCCTTAGGTAAAATCAAAATTCACATAATATCATGAAGACCATTACTACACTTCACACAACAATAACCGATACATTCTTTATTTCAATCATGATAAAACTAGGATTTCTCTATCTCCTCAGAACTAGGAACTACTCACACATGAATACACAAAACATCATCATAATAACAGTATACATGACGGATGAATGTCTAGACGAGTACGCGTGCAAATCCAAAAGTTGAGTTTCAAACTTACAATGAGAAGGATGAGGTATTCGTTGATGGAGACGAAGGTGACGATGGTGGTGATGATGAAGACCGATGTCGTGCCCTTCACGATTGCAGTGGTGGTGCAGATGTCAGCCCTTCTGGGGATTCCTGCTAGGGATGCTATGTTTTCGTGACTGTTTCTCATGTGGCAACGATTATGTTCGTTTCGTCCTCTAGAAAATCTTAGTACGGGGTAAAACATACTTGATGAGACGCATCGACGGGTGTGTCGTACGGTCACCGGTACGATCGGTCGCGGCCATACCGCTAGTCGTGTTTCGCATTCTTTTTTGGAGTAGGTCTTTGAGTATGCTGGAACTTTTGTTCGCAATTCTTTCCAGAGTAGTCAATGCAATAAGGAAAAGTATAGTATTCCCCCGGGGGATCCCACGCTTCCATCCTCCCCATGGAGAGCTCGCCACGTGTCCCTGCGGACCCTCCAACAAAACTCACGCGACGCACCAGGAGCCTTATCCTCTCCTCTCCACTCCCTCGTTCTGGCCTTATCTCCCGAGGAGTAACCCAGCCATGGACACCAGCCCACCACCGCATCCAGCCTCCTCAAGTCCCCGTTCACCGGCATCCTCGCTCCCCCCAGCCCCGGCTGCCGCCGCACGACTCCTCGACCGCCGCCACCGCGCGCCTCCCCCGGCCCCGGTCGCCGTCGCGCGTCTCCCTGCCCGACCGCTGCCGCGCCTCCTCGACCGTCGTGTGCCTCCCTCGAACCCGACCGCCGCCGCGCGCCCCCCGGCCCCGGTCGCCGTCGAGCGCCTCCTCGGCTGCCGTGCGCCTCCCCTTGCCCGGCCGCCACCGCGTCTCCCCAGACCCCGGCCACCGTCGCGCGCCTCCCCCTGCCCGGCCGTGGCTGCGTCTCCCCCGACCCCGGCCGCCGTCGCACGCCTCCCCCTGCCCTGGCCGCCGCTGCCCTCCGGTGTCCCAAGCTGCGTCGCTCATCGGAGGCGCCTTTTGCATCTGAAGGAGCTTCAATAGAAGGATGTCAGTGCTCCCGTGGCACATCGACGGTGCATCCGAAAGAATGCGGCGGTGACTCCATGGGTGCACGACGGTGCTCCCACGGGAAGCGGCGATGCTGCCGAAGGCGCGCCGTGATGCTCCCATAGAAGGGCGGTTGTGCTCCCATAGAAGGGCGACTGTGCTCCCACCGGAAGCGGCGATGGTGTCAAAGGAGCGCGACGGTGCTCCATGGGACATGGTGGTGCTCCCACATGAAGGCGTCGATGCTGCCGAAGGAGCGCGGTGGTGCTCTCCTAGAAGAATGGTTGTGCTGCCGAAGGAGCACGGCGGTGCTCCCATGGAAGACGACGGTGATGGTGCTACAGTGGGCCGGCGACGAAGATATGTCAGACATGTGACGATGCTGCCAAAGGCTCGTGGGTGATGCTACCATAGGAGAGTGGTGGTGCTATTTGTGTCTCCGTCGATGTCTCCGGTGAAGTCGATTTCGTTACAGTAGCGCAATTTTGCTACAATATAGTAATTTGTTTGCTACAATAGTTTAGTGGTTTTGCTACAATAGTACAAAGATTTTGCTACGATGTCTCCAGCGAGGTCTTCGTCCACATCTCCGACAATGTCTCCGGCGAAGTCGATTTTGCTACAATAGCACATTTTTGTTGCTGTGAGATCTCCGGCGAGGTCTCCGATGATGTCTCCGGCGAAGTCAGTCTTTTCATTTTCTATTTTGTGGACGAACCGTTTTTTGCTACTGGAGCAAAAACGGGGTTATTATTTGCTACCGTTAGCAAAAGCGAGATTTTGGAAGAAAAATGGGGACACGTGTCGTCAGGAGGACCCGGGGGATCGGAAGGTTTTATCCCCTGGAGACACTCAGCACTGTCCATACAATAATACTCCGTACGACTTTTGCCGTTGGAGATGATTTCGGTCATCAACCCCGTTTTTTTCCTGAAGGCCTCGTTCGTTTTCATGGGATTGAATCCAAGCGTGGAATAAAACCAGGCAGGGATTGGGTTGACCCCGTCCCTTCATCCAATCCATGTCGGGGTTAATCTGTTAAACCCCGCAAATATCGGTCTATTCGCTTAAGCCACAGGGAGCAGACTTCTTCGCCTCACAGTTTGCGCGGGCGTGTGAATTTTTTTCCAGAGGTCGAGTGGGGAGAATCTTTTTCCAGATCGAGTCAAAAGGAATTGGACGGGTTGTTCTGGACCGAAATCCCCCCAGGGGCTAAGGGCTCATTTGATTCGTAGGATAGGAAAAATGGAGGGATAGGAAAAGTGAAGGATTGGTGTCGCATGCTCGCTGGAATCCTATGGGAATGAAAACTATGGGAATTGGCACAAGTTTGTGTTTGATAGCACATAGGAAAAGCACAGGAACTCTGGAACGTAATAATATTATTATTTAAATTGTGCATTCAAACAAGCATCCGTTACTCACTAGCTAGCTGTTTCCTTCCCGCGGGATTTTTTCCAGAGCTCCAACCTAATGGAAATTTTCCTACGAAATAGACTAGGCAAAGTTCCATAGGAAAGAATCCTACGGATTCTATTCCTTCGAATCAAACAGCTCTGCTAGGAAAAAATCCATAGGATTACAATCCCGTAAAAATCCTGTGCCAATCCTACAAATCAAAAGGGCCCTAAACGAAGACAGCAGAAACGGGATCATAACCCCGTTGACTTGAATGCGGTGGCAGTGGATCCACTTGCTTGATTCGATATTCCCGACGCATCGCGGCGGTGGGCCCACAGACGGCAACCGAATCAACAAAGATTCCAACCGAACTCCTCTCCTCCTCGGCCCACCAATCAATCCATTCTCTAGCGACCAAATTCTCCAGTCTCCACCCTCCCCGCTCTGCTCCCTCTTCCGCCTGTCCGGCACGGCCGCCGGAACCCTCTCCTCGCCGTTGCCGCAGAAGAATCCCCCCGCCGCCGAGGCTCGTCCCAGAGTAGCAAGCGGCGCCGCCTTCCTCCCGCTGGTCCGGCGCGGACGGGAGACCCACCCGCCCAGGTTGACTTTTTTTCTTGTACTGGCAAAGAATACCCTGACGACGCATTGGATTGTATCGTGCCTTCTTCTTCGTCCGGTGCGAGCAATCGAACCCGTGTATATGTCCCTTTTCGTAGGTGTTGGCCCGATCATCCAGGCGTACACTTGGCCGTGGGTTTTGATTTGGTTGTTCTGAATTCTGGCTGCAGCTCGTTTTGGAGTTCTGCTCTGAGTCCGGCCCCTGTGGTGGTGGAGATGAAGCTGGTGCCGAGGGAGGTGGAGAAGTTGGCGCTGCACAATGCCGGGTTCCTCGCGCAGAAGCGCCTCGCCCGCGGCCTCCGCCTCAACTACACGGAGGCGGTCGCGCTCATCGCCGCGCAGGTGAGGATGACATCGTCTTCATATGCTTCTACCAACGCTGCAAAAAAAAGATGATTCATGTGCATCTAGCTTTAGCCAAAGGAGTTATTCAAATATTGTTGGGACTGAATACCATGTTGTTGCGTGACCGTGATGCATATTCGTTCTCGCTATTTTGAGGTGACATGGTTGAATTAAGCATGCATTTCTGTGCTTCCTGACACAGATTCTCGAGTTTGTTCGCAACGGAGACAAAACCGTGACAGACCTGATGGACTTGGGAAAACAGATGTTGGGCAGGTTCGTTTGTGCTGATCTTTTGACAACCCCCCCTCCCTGTTTAAAAACTTCACATTTCACTGTTATGCCTATCTCATAAAGATGCAGCGTAGACATTTTGAACTCGTGATCTCTTGACTGATTCTCTGGCTTATTTAATGTTAGCTGACTTAATCAGAGATGCACTAGTTTATAATAAACACAAAAGAATGCTAGCCAGCCTTTTCCTTATTGAAGAGTGGGCAGAAGATTATCCTTATTTTTCTATTTCAAATGCGTAAGCCTATGCAAAAGCTGGTTGCCACTTGTTCAGTTCCTTAGTTAATTAAAGCTCACATCTTGCTTGTAATAGAGGAATATTTTGTTAGTCTAGTCAGCTTTCTTACTTCATCAATTATTTCTGCTGTCTAAGACTTCCATATTGTGGAAACCATTATAATTTCTTTCTGCATGCGAAGGGATACATTGTTGATTTAGTTCTGTGCTGATCTTCTGCAAAAAAAATGAATTAGTGTGTTGTACCGCAAATAATCATGACCATTTACTGCCTTCAGTCCTTCACCTATTGATGTCCTTACTGTTCTATAACCTTCAGCTCTGAGAGTTTTGCTTTTTTCTTGCCTATCAGGAGACAAGTTCTTGCAGCTGTCCCATACCTTTTAGACACTGTACAGGTTATTTCTTTGCTCGTGCTATATGATATTGATTGCAGCTTGATGTCATGTACCATTTCAACTGGTATGTCAGCACAATGCCACCCCACTCCCACCCCCCGAAGCCTTGTTTTTGAAGCAGTTGATTTCTTTAGTATTATCTCTAGCGACCCTAGTTATCAAATGCTTAAACTACCAATATGGTGAGATGTTTCTATGCATGTAGAACACAGTAGAAAAATACATGGTTTATCTGATTTGTGATTAGGAACAGCGATGCAGATGTGACGAACACTCGTTATGACATAACCATATTCACAAAGATCTCAATAGGCCTCCAACAAATATGTAGATTCTCTTCTGATGAGACGCATAACCAATACAAATACACTTCAGNGGGATCCAACTTGCCCACATAATGTCTGTGATATAACTTCATACCAAGTAACATCCACAACCGTAGGAGGTACCTCGAGCTCTCATTGACCCAAGATAAGTTATGTGGGAAACTTCATACCAAGTATCCTCTATTATGCAAATCAGTATGTCTGTCTCTCACCTGCCACATTTATTAGAGTCGTAGACTCAGATACTAGCTTTGCAACAGATTGCTTGACAATCATGCTTGTTACTGTGATATTCCAAAGTGAACTCAATTATAACATTTTTTTCTAGGTTGAAGGAACATTTATGGATGGAACAAAACTAATTACTGTACATGACCCTATTTCTTCTGATGATGGAAACTTGGAACTAGCTCTTCATGGTTCTTATCTCCCAGGTTGTAAATGCTGATCAATACACTTGGTTTTAATAAATAGTATGCTTGCACAACTCTTCAAATACTATATTTATGGATTTTCTGGTAATCTACCTCTTCTAGAAAGTTTATTTCAGTTATAAGTTATTTGAGGAAAGTTAAGAAGCAAAATAGTAACTGTGCACGAATTATTAAATTGTTGCAGTACCTTCACTTGAAAAGTTTTCTGGGAGTGATGTTGAAGACTCTCCTGGTGAAGTACATTTCTGCTCTGGACGCATAATCCTCAACCTTCATCGCAGGGCTTTAACTCTGAAGGTTGTTAACAAAGCAGACAGGCCAATTCAGGTAAGCACGTGTGAATGTTTTTTCATTTGAGGTCCTGACTGCAAATTTAATAATAACTTCCTATCCTATAAACTTTTCATTAGATGGATGTTTGCACTCAACTTATTTTCACAATTGGACCTTAGCTTTACTGCGACTGCTTGTGGTGCAACTGCGTGAGTATTATTCATTCAACAAGGTCACCCTTGTCATCCTGGATAATGACATAGCACTTGATCCATGTGTGGCATGAATGGTGCTGAACTAGCAGCAGTGCAATAATGCTTTTTTTTTTGTGAGCCAGCAATAATGCTGTTACTTGCAACATTACTAAAGGCAGTTACCTAAGTCCACCTTACCACATTAGGTTGAACATATATGTGTGTAAAAAGCTAACATCGTAGGTGACGGAGTCCCGCCTTGGAAGTAGGCGGCAAGGCGCCCTGGCAGATTATGGCCTCTTTAGGCGCTTAGAGGTCGCTTAGGCGTCAGGGCGGTTGGGATTTTCCTTAGGTCGCCTTACTGCCTTAAAACCATGGACGGAGTTTGCCAAATGGCCCTAGATACTAGGGAGTAAGGACACAATTGGGCTGACCCACTGACTCATCCCACTTAATTGGTGGCTCACTTCCACTTAACTAGTTTGTCACTTTGTACACATGCCCTAGCTTTACATTATTGACCAAGCAAAAGAACTAAACTGTATCAGTAGGTCTTCTTGATCCAAACATGTATCCCTAGATCTATCTAACATTGACTTATAATCCTTAAGTCTTTTTTGGAAATAAATTCCAGTTTCTTTAATTCTTTTGCTTTCTTTAAGATAATGGAATCTTTATTACCCCCAGCCTCTGCATTCTTTTGCTAAAATCCATTCTTCTATATAGGCTTGTTGATCTTATGGTTCGAATGTTGCCGTTCCCTTTCTCAAGATTGCATAAATATTTTATTGGTCTTTTGCAGGTTAAAGTTACATTTTCTCCCTTTGACCTATGTTTTATCACTGTTTAATGATCCAATTTCCTTTTATATGCACTGTAAATACATGTTTAATAATATCCACTACATTTGCACAATAAGTTCTATTTGTGTCACGTTCAACAGTTCACGATTTTGATGACAGCTATACCCCCTTTTAAATTCTAATGCTATTATAAGTTGTAACTCATGAGAGAAATTCCAAATTGTGTTTCACTTTGCAGATTGGGAGCCATTACCACTTTATAGAGGCTAATCCATACCTGATTTTTGATAGACAAAGAGCCTATGGCATGAGACTGAATATACCTGCTGGAACAGCTGTTCGGTTTGAGGTTATTTTATTCGATTTATCCTTTGGCATTTTTGCGCTCTGTATAAGCTAACAATACATTTTAATTACTAGGGATCCTACTTACTCTCACAAATATTCCGCACAACCTACTTCTAAAATCCTCTAGTTCTGATATCCTATTTATTTGTTTCAGCCTGGGGATGCAAAAAGGGTTACCCTTGTAAGCATTGGTGGTCATAAAGTAATCAGAGGTGGAAATGGCATTGCTGATGGTGCTGTTGACAGTTCTCAGCTTAATGAGATAATACAAAGGATTACTGAGAAGGGTTTTGGCCATGAAGATTATCCGGATGCAAGGTGTTATCTTCACATTTAACTAATGCCAGAGGAGAAATTCGTTGTGCTCCATTTTTGTGGCTTGGATGTTTACCTTTGAACTTTGGTTGCAGCGAAGGTATTATTGGTGACGGTACATTCGACTGCAGTGTTGATCACGAGAAATATTCTAGCATGTATGGACCTACCACTGGTGATAAGATTAGGCTTGGTGATACTGGTCTTTTTGCCGAGATTGAAAAGGACTTTGCTGTTTATGGTGATGAGTGCCTATTTGGAGGTGGAAAAGTACTACGCGATGGGATGGGACAAGCCGCAGGTTATCCAGCATCTGCCTCCCTAGATACAGTTGTAACAAATGCTGTCGTGATTGACTATACAGGAATATACAAGGCTGATATTGGTATAAAAGATGGACTTATTATTGCCATTGGGAAAGCTGGAAACCCTGATGTCATGGACGGTGTGCATAGCAACATGATCGTGGGGGTAACAACATACCTGCACTGTTTACATTGATTTCCTAAAGAAAAGGGGTACATTTCAATGAAATTTTATGCTTAAATCATTTGCAGGTGAATACTGAAGTTATTGCTGCTCAAGGCATGATTGTAACTGCTGGTGGTATAGATTGCCATGTTCACTTCATATGCCCTCAGCTAGTAAACGAGGCAATTGCAAGTGGTAAGGGGTTTCTTAGTCCTTACACTTGTTACCAAGGAAAACATTATCGGTATTGACAACCAACAAAGAAATGAGTTAAAAATAGAATTGTGTGAAGGAATAAGGAAAAGAAAAGATCAGAAAGGGATTTTTTTCTTTTGAGAAAACGCAAAAAGCTTTCCCGTTTCATTTCATTGAAAAAATAGAGGTTTTAGTACATAAGCCTCCTAGGAGGAAAAGAAAAATGACACAAGCATCAGTCAATGAACATCCCAGGTCTTCGGCAAGATCATTCTAAGGCCGAGGGCGCCTACTCTAGCCCAGAGTGCCGCTTCCTCCTTGATGCACGGTGTTAGTGACAGATGGAAGGGTGCCAGGCCTCCATGATACCAGCTCTAATCCACAACAGCATGTGTTTCTGCATCATATATGACAATCATTTCTATTTGAATGTTGTAAGTGAAGTCAAAGCGGGCGAAAAACATTTTTGTGCCCGAGTTGGATTTTTCCTGGGATGACCTGATAATCCCTGAAAATGTATTCCCTGCTAGTTACGACATACGAGGAACAAAGAATCACAATTTTTTTGTAAAAGTTTGGACTATCTTGAAAATTTTATAGCATATCTTATAAGTATGGGTGCGGACACTAACAAATCATTCTGGCAGAGCATGTGTTTTCTATAAGTATACTTGATGGTTGAGTGGAATTATCTACGCACATAAAATAACTTTCTATTCAAAATTCAAATGCATGTTTGGAAGATCAGTTTTCTGTTTAAGGTTTGAGCTTTCATCTCTTTTCATACTTTGACAAGATTTCTCATCTGTCTTGTATAACATTTGATAATGATTAGTCAATGTTAAATCACGAGTTCACTAAATCATCTCCACGTTTATATTTGTAGGGATAACAACATTGGTGGGAGGTGGAACAGGACCAGCACATGGAACGTGTGCCACAACTTGTACCCCTGCACCATCTCAAATGAAACTAATGTTGCAGTCCACCGACGAATTTCCAATCAATGTAGGATTCACTGGAAAGGTAATGTTATGAACGTTAACTAAAAATTCAGTACAAAGATTAAATGAGTTAAGCTTTATACCAAACTTTTTAGTTGTGAAATAAATAGAAGGCTTTTAGTCTGGAACGATACAGCTAACAAAACAGATATCAAGATTTTAATTTCTAGCATTCAAGATCTTCATAGTTAGCATCTCCTACATGTTATTTTAAGATACATAGAGAAAACAATGGAGATTGTCGAAGTATCTTTAGCTGAAAAGGCACAAAATGGTGTTGGTTAGGCTGGACTGCTGACACTAGTATCGTAGTTGAATGGTTCCTATAGATTGTGGGAACTGAAATATAGTAATTAGAGTGTATCAAATTGTAGGCCTAGGTCTACAAAGTGAATACAGAAAAGTGGTTTCGCTCAAAATCTGAACATTTATTTCCCTCGAGAAATTGTGCAGGGAAATACTGCAAAACCTGATGGATTATCTGAGATCATTAAGGCAGGAGCAATGGGTTTGAAGCTGCATGAAGATTGGGGAAGCACTCCAGCTGCAATAGATAACTGCTTATCTGTTGCAGAAGCTTTTGATATCCAAGTAAGCTGTCTTTCATTATCATCTTATCATGCTGGTATACCTACATATTTTTGTTACGATGATGCTCATCTAAATTGGGCAGGTCAATATCCACACAGATACCTTAAATGAAGCAGGTTGTGTGGAGCATACGATTGCAGCTTTTAAGGATAGGACCATACATACATATCACAGGTATGGAGCATGCTGTATTTGCGCGCGATGTTTTATCCACCGTTATTTATATATGGGTCGTGTGCAGAGAAATGCTCAGATTTCTGTTATGTCATAGAAAGTACCCTTAAAACAATTATTTGAATTTATAAGTTTATCTACTGTGGATCACCATAGCCAAAATGTGAACGAAGAATATAGTGCCTGCTTGGTAGAGCTCCAGCTGCCCAGAGTGAGAGAACCTGGAGACGGAACTGTACTAGACATGCCTATATATGAAGTGAAAAATATACCTAATTCCTTCAGTGTTTGTTTGACGTTCTTTTATGTAATATGATTTTCTGGATTGAGTTAGATCTTCAAATTTGGACAAGCTCAGATCAGGTTAACTCTCGTTCTTCTTTCAAAAAATAAATTTTCAAGATAGTGAGTTCTGCGGTTTGCTTCCTTCCAACAGCCACAAGCATGTTGGTCGAGGTTTCATTTGGATCTGAGGGATTGAAATGTTTATAGTTTGGTGTGTTCGTAGGAAGAAGAAGAGGTTGTGTTGAACATATTTTTGGCTTGGTGGCTTTTATTGTTAACCTGTGATCTAAGTGTGTGAAATACTTTCTTGGCTTTTAACCTGTTGAGTGTCATTATGTTGTAGAATCCGAATCTTTTGGGCGTGCCTAAATTATAGCGGGAAATTTTCAATGTTCTTATTGTCTTGTAAACAGCGAAGGTGCTGGTGGTGGTCATGCCCCAGACATCATTAAAGTATGTGGGGTAAAGAATGTGTTACCTTCTTCAACAAACCCAACCCGTCCGTTTACTTCGAACACTGTTGATGAGCACCTTGATATGCTGGTAAACAATTATCTCATGCCGATGCTATGAATATTACTTGAGAATTCGGGCATCACCTATTGTGGTTCTCTTGTAGATGGTTTGCCACCACCTTGATAAAAACATCCCGGAAGATGTAGCATTTGCTGAGTCAAGAATTCGAGCAGAAACAATTGCGGCTGAGGACATCTTGCATGACATGGGAGCAATCAGTATCATATCATCTGATTCACAGGCTATGGGTCGCATTGGAGAGGTCTGTTACATTACCCTTATCCTGTTTTTCTTCACTGTGAACAATTTTCACACCTGATGGTACTTCAGTTGGTAGAAATTGTCAAGTGTTATAGTTAGCTGTGTGTTTTCTCCTTTCTATAGGGTTCTTTTGGCATATGTGTACTTGTGTATATTCTGGCCCTTTGGCCCAATAGCAATCCAAGGTCCATTCGTAACATGGTATCAAGGAACATTGCCTCGTTGCGAGGCTCGTATTGTTGCCGAAGACGAGCCCACATCAGCTGAGAGGTAGCAAGGGACACGATGTCCATCGAAAGATCAACATCCATGCTAGCAACAACAATGGCCTTAGCCTGAGCATCGTCATGCAGCCAGCTTTCATAAGCAGCCAGGTCCGTCTGGTAGGTCTCTAGCTCGGCATGGAAGGCGGCGAGGATGTCCTCCTGAGCGGCATCATCGGCATCCGGCGGGATGACAGGCTCAGCTGACGGCAAAGTGGGGCAAGGCGGACAGGGGCGGTCACCTTCGAGGGGGAGGAATGGGGATTCAGTTGCAGTCCACTTCAGTTTTGGCTGCTCCAGTCTCTTCTCATACACCGTTGCCGACCTCACTCGCGCCGGTGGCAGCTGGTACTCCTTCTGGTATGTACTGTGGCTACTGTAGCAAACCAGGACACCCTTCTCATAACTGCTATAAGAAGAAACGGGATCAGGCAAACAGGAAGAAGCGAGGTCAGCAGAGCTCTAGTGGGTCCTCTCAGTCAGGCCCTCAGCAGATCTCCCCCACTGAGCAGGAGATTGTTGCGTTGTTTCGTCGTTTGGCTGCCTCAGCCTCTTCCTCGGCACAGGGGTCTGTTGCTAGTGCTTCTGGTTCCACGCCACCGCCTCCTCCAGGTATATTATCTCCATGGTTTTTGGATTCTGGTGCTTCTTTCCACATGACACCGGACTCCACCTGTCTCACTTCTCTTAGTCCTCCTGATACTCCTCTTCGTGTTCAGACAGCGGATGGCACCTCCCTTCCCGTTGTTGGACGCAGCACTCTTTCTACTTCATCTTTTCATGTTTCCACTGTGTCTCATGTTCCTAAACTAACTATGCAACTTATGTCAGCCGGTCAAATCACTGATCATGGTTGTCGTGTTATTCTTGAGGCTGTCTCCACAGCAGTTTTTCTCATCAATCGACAACCTTCCTCTGTCCTTCAGGGTTGTACCCCGTTTGAGGGTCTTTACGGCACACCTCCTGGTTATAGCCATCTTAGATGTTTTGGATGTGTCTGCTACATTCTTCTTCCCCCACGAGAGCGCACCAAGCTGACCGCTCAGTCGGTTGAGTGGATTTTTCTTGGGTATAGTACTGAGCATAAGGGTTATCGCTGCTATGACCCTGTTGCTCGTCGGATGAGGATTTCTCGGGATGTCACATTTGATGAGTCGCGTCCTTACTACCCTCGCCCTCCCATCCAAAGTAGTTCGTCCACTCTTGAGTCGATCTCTTTTCTGACGTTTCCTGACTTCACCTCCACGACTTCACCACCACTTCCTTCCACCACACCACCATTGTCACCACCATCACAGTCTCCTCCGATTCCCATCTCGGAGGATCCCATTCCTCCTTCACCACCGCCACAGTCCCCTCCGGTTTCTTCACCGATGGACCCACTCAGCTCTTTTGAGATTTCACCGTTTCCGTTGCACTATACTCGCCGTCCTTGTTCTCTTTCCCCTCGTGTGCCTTCTCCCTCTCCTGTTCCAGCCCCTCCTCCTCGGTACGCCCTTCGTGACCGGCATGCTATGTAGCCGATTGACCGTTATGGCTTTGGGTCAGCTGCTCTTTTAGAGCCTGTGACCTACAGAGAGGCTGTTGTTCATCAGGAGTGGCAGCATGCTATGGCAGAGGAACTTGCTGCTCTAGAGCGCACCGAGACCTGGGATCTTGTACCTTCACCTGTTGGTGTCACTCCTATCACCTGCAAGTGGGTTTACAAGGTCAAGACTCGCTCGGATGGCTCCCTTGAGCGCTACAAGGCTCGGCTTGTGGCCCGCAGTTTTCAGCAGGAGCACGGTCGTGACTATGATGAGACGTTTGCTCCCGTGGCTCACATGACCACGGTTCGGACCCTACTGGCTGTTGCCTCTGTTCGCAAGTGGTCCATTTCTCAGTTGGATGTGAAGAACGCCTTTCTGAATGGCGAACTACGTGAGGAGGTCTATATGCAGCCGCCTCCAGGGTACTCTGTTCCAGATGGCATGGTTTGTCGTTTGCGGCGCTCTCTCTATGGGCTTAAGCAAGCCCCTCGTGCCTGGTTTGAGCGCTTCTCCTCCGTGGTCACCGACGCTGGCTTCAAAGCTAGTGATCACGACCCTGCTCTCTTTGTTCACACTTCTCCTCGTGGTCGGACGCTTCTTCTTTTATATGTTGATGACATGATCATCACCGGTGATGACTCTCAATTCATAGATTTTGTGAAGAAGCGCCTTAGTGACAAGTTCTTGATGTCAGATTTGGGTCCTCTTTGCTACTTCCTTGGTCTTGAGGTCTCTTCTATGCCCGAAGGCATTTTGCTTTCACAGGAGAAGTATACTCAGGATCTCCTTGCTCGTGCTTGTCTTTCTGATCAGCGCACTGTGGATACTCCCATGGAACTTGGAGTTCACCTTCGGCCCACTGATGGTGAGCCTCTTGAGGACCCCACCCGATATCGTCACCTTGTTGGGAGCCTTGTCTACCTTGGCATCACTCGTCCTGACATCTCTCATGCTGTTCACATTTTGAGCCAGTTTGTTTCAGCTCCCACTCAGCTTCACTACTCCCACTTGCTTCGGGTTCTGCGATACCTTCGTGGCACCTCCTCTCGACGACTCTTCTTTCCATGTTCGAGTTCTTTGCAGCTTCAGGCATACTCTGATGCGACCTGGGCTAGTGATCATTGTGATCGTCGGTCACTTTCAGCCTATTGTGTTTTTCTTGGTTCCTCTTTGATTGCCTGGAAGACAAAGAAACAAACAGCAGTTTCCCGTTCGAGTGCTGAAGCCGAGTTGAGGGCTATGGCAACATTGACAGCTGAGGTCACTTGGTTGAGATGGCTTCTCGATGATTTTGGTGTTTCTACTACTGCACCGACTCCTCTTTCATCGGACAGCACTGGTGCAATCAGCATTGCTCGCGATCCCGTGAAGCATGAGCTCACCAAACGTCCAAACATATTGGTGTGGATGCTTCTTACATGAGATCGCAGGTGCAAGACCAGATTGTGGCTCTTCAGTTCGTGCCTTCCGAGCTTCAGCTAGCAGATTTCTTCACGAAGGCACAAACTCGAGCTCAACACAGCTATTTTCTCTCCAAACTCAGCGTTGTAGACCCACCATGAGTTTGAGGGGGGGGTGTCAAGTGTTATAGTTAGCTGTGTGTTTTCTCCTTTCTATAGGGTTCTTTTGGCATATGTGTACTTGTGTATATTCTGGCCCTTTGGCCCAATAGCAATCCAAGGTCCATTCGTAACAGAAATATCGGTTAGCTAGTGCCGATGATATTCATATCATGTATTCCAATCTGTGACTTGCATCCTGCATTTGTGCCCATACAAAAAATAAAGTCAATGGTGAAGATAGAACTGTTGAAGTTTATATGTGGATTGCACTAACCCGTTCCATCAGTTCGGACTTTTGGTTGCGCGGGCTAGTGCATGAAACATAACATGGTATTAGAGCCTAAGGTCTTGAGTTCAAGTCCTAGCTTGCGCAATTTATCCTAAAATTGTTCCCCCCAAAAAAACTTCTATTACACGTGAGAGAGTAGCTAAAGGTTTTGTGTGTATCAACTCAACAGTTATCAGGAAGGGAGTAATTTGATGGAAGCACTGTGCATGCTGAATTTTTGAAAATGCAGACTACTTACAATGCTTAAGTAAGTGGTTGGACAGTGCAGTGATCTTGCATTATGGGTGGCACATTAGCGGTGAATGTCTCTGGGTTAACCTTAAGCAGGACAAGGCAGATTAATTGTTGCATTTCCTCTGTCCCATGGAAGTGCACTGCTTTAAAATTCTGTTATTAATAATAACCGAGTGCATATTGAATTACCACTTACAGGTGATAAGTCATCATTCCTTCTGTTTTGAGTTTGAGTAAATTAGTTTATGCCAGTCCATCTTATTCTGTACACCTGATTGTATCTGTTCATCTTTTGTGCTGATTCAGTAGAATGTAACTAGGAAATGTGGTAATTTCTGTATTATCATGAAATTCAGGGGCAAATAATGTCGGTTATTTCAAATCTAGTTTCAAGGCAAATCAAACAAAACAAGTCATTTGGGAGCAAATATTGTATGCATCTTGCATTGCACCAAACATTGTTTGAACTTGTTCACTGGTGCTTGACCTGTCTAAGTATCATAAGGTTTTTTTAATGAAATATAGCATTTGGCTTTCTTGGATAAGCCATGATGGAAAAAGAGTTGTTTGAGGGACTTGAACAGATGTACTTATACCTCTAGATTGGCATGTAAGCTCTAGTAACAAGCAGCCGATTTTGAACTTGATATGCATTTATTGAAATGATTACTTTTCAGGTGATAATCCGAACATGGCAAACTGCAAACAAGATGAAAGTCCAAAGAGGTGGGTTACCTGGGTCTGGTGACTCTGATTCTACCAAGGATAATGACAACTTCCGCATAAGAAGATACATAGCAAAGTACACCATAAATCCTGCTATTGTAAACGGTTTTTCAGATTTTCTTGGTTCTGTGGAGGTATGAATCTCTTCTGGACCACTTTCAAATCTTCTTCCATTAATTGCTTCATATTCAGTAGACAACATGAGGTAGAGAAGGCCCTCCACGCACTTGCGGAATCATGCATCTAAAGGAAAATGATTATATGCTTTCTTTAATATGCTTGATATGAGTTTAGTATGCCTGATAGATTCATGTAATATAGGGAAATGACTTTGCTGGATAGTTTTGCTAGTCTTGATTCCAGCAACATATTTAATTTACTGTAGCTCCTAAAAAATGCCATGTATCAAGGCAGCACATTGTATTGTTGTTTCCAGATTTGTTATTATATATACATATGCACAAATTTCTACAGTAAAATAGAGCAGATTTCAATAATTATTATCCCCGCATTTGTATCATTTGTATCACACCCGTTGGCATTCTTCTGGCTAAGGATTTCTTCTGAATATCTCAGTACAAGGGCTAAATGATCCTTATGTTTTGATTTGTTTTCCACTTTAATATTGATTAGTACGTGCTTTTGGCAGGTGGGGAAGTTAGCTGATCTAGTTCTTTGGAAACCTGCGTTCTTTGGTGCAAAACCAGAACTGATTGTAAAAGGTGGTACAGTTGCGTGGGCTAACATGGGTGATCCGAATGCTAGCATTCCAACACCTGAACCTGTATGACTTCTTTCTCTGAGGTCCTTTGGATATGATAGTATTATTCTAATTCTGCCCTGATGTTTCTATTTAGCCTGCATCTTTTTTTGCACGAACACATCAAAATGCGACTCATTGTGTCTTAGAATAACAAATGCTTAGAAGCTGCAACCAAAATCCCAACAAAACAAAGACAGAAAGACACATCTGTATAGAACAAACAGAGACGAAGAGCACAGAAAAACTACAAAGTCCAAAAGAGGAATGGCGGCAACTCATGGCAGCAGGTGCCGCCACTATTGTTGCCATGTCTGGGGGCAAGCATGGTTGATCCCACCCTAAATAGCTAGCTTGTTAATTATGAGCAAGCTGGCAATGATAGCCAATTTTGGCCAGAGCATCACAATGGTGCCGCAAGAAAAGATTTACAGAACAAAGGTTTGGACTTGATATCCCAAAATACCGAGAAATACACACCCTACAGGTCTATACCAAGAAATGTACACCCTACCATGGCCCGTAAACTGTTACAGATTGGACACCATAAGATCCACACCTGAACGACCTAAAAGAAGGGACCTAGGTCAGTGCGGATGCGCAGGACTTGTCAGCTCACTGCTGCTTCCTCAGTAGTAGAGATGGCCGCGGCGACATCTGGTCTGTCGATGCTATACATGGTAAACTAGAAAGTTTTAAACTACATATGCATATGCAGAAGCCGAAATGAGCGGACGAGACTGTATTTTTCCTTGTTGTTGATGTCTCCTACACATATTCCTTGTAGCTCAAAATTTACAGTGCAGAATGGTGCATTCTTGATGTAGGTTATGATGCGACCTATGTTTGGTGCATATGGAAAGGCCGGAAGTTCTAACTCCATCGCATTTGTAAGCAAGGTTAGGCTAACTACTAACTCTTCTAACGAATTTAGGTTGATGAGTAATGTTCAGTACTAGCACCTACAGTCAAGAAAGTCACTTTTTACTTCTCAAGTACTGACTTTCACCATTACATTTCGGTATTGTATACTAAAACTTGAAAAGTGCAACCATGGTAGTAGTATTCTGTAACAAGCTTAATCTTAGATATTTATAGTGACATCTGTGGTGAAATAAATATGTTGATCTAGTGATAAATGATCGCAGGCTGCAAAAGAAGCTGGCGTTGCTGCTGAGTACAAACTAGCAAAGAGGGTGGAAGCCGTTGGTGGTGTCCGCGGTTTAACAAAGCTGGACATGAAACTCAACGACGCACTTCCAAAAATAGACGTAGACCCTGAAACCTACACGGTTACCGCTGATGGAGAGGTTCTGAGATGCCAGCCAGCAGCCACAATACCATTGTCTCGGAATTACTTTCTTTTCTAGAGCACCGTTTCTTGAGCGGTTCTTGAAGCTCGAAACTCATTTCAATTCCTATAATCTGCATTTTTACTAGTAAAAAGGTGAGGGTGTGAGGGCGTGATCGCGTGGTTGCCGACGTCTGGTGTGCATTTGGTGTACGATGTATGCATTAATGCATATCCCTTGTGATTGCAAAATAAATATACTTGATCACTTTACAGTACCAAGCTTTTTGGCCAATAGTACTTACATGAAAGTATGTGTGAATCAGGAAAGTTATTTGTTATTTTATCTTAGGACATCAAAACTGGGTGCCTAGGAGGCCTCTCACGCCACCGGGCTAACTTGCAACATCATCAATTATTTTTTAAATTGTGCTTGATAGGCGATGATCATCCGCTGTCTTGTTTCTTGATAGAAATGCTCTTCTCAGTTCAGATGTTTGTGTACAAAACTACAAATAGAAAATAGGTACCATGATAATATGGTCATTAGTCTACTGTTATAACCTGACCATTGGAATTGATGGGATGTAACAAGATACAAGGGAAATTGGGTTCATGAGAGAAGAACTTGGGGAGAAAGTAGAGGAGAAGGTGGGGGAGATTCAGATTACTGACCATGACCATTACACGCCGGCCTTCCATCCAAATCTCTTTGTCTATTTAACTCACACCAGACGTAGCTAGCTAACCGGACCAACATACTACGCTTCCTTTTGTTGATTTTATAAAAAGAAAATCTACACAGTAGGCTCTTTCCCCTACGGTAATGCTGTCAAATAAAAAAAAACATACTACGCTTCCTTATCAGCGAGTACAACTAGCTTCACCTATGAAAAACGCCTTGTTGAGGCTACCACTTGTGACGCACTAAGGACCACGTCTGGTGTGACATCACAACCTCATGAAAAAGTACTCCCTCCGTTCCACAATATAAGATGTTTTATCATTTTTCTTTCCATCTGTATCTAGACATGTTTTAGTATAAGGTTCAAATGAATCTTGCATTAAAACATGTTTAGATACAGATGGAAAGAAAAATATTAAAACATCTTATATTTAGGGATGGAGGGAGTAGGTTGTCCCCAAACTGTAGCGTCGAAAAAAGAAAAAAAACGCGCCTTGGATCACCCACCAATAATCTTCCCAGGTGGTCATCTTCTCAGGTAAGGTCGACCACTTGATCAAGACCTGGATCAGTGTTCTTCAGATGTTTTTGGATCAAACACTGTCGGGTAAAGTTTCTGTCGGACCTAGACCTGGATCAGGGTATTGACCAAGTGGATCAAACACTGTCGGATGTTCTCAGGTGGTCATCTTCTCACTAAGGTCATCTTCTCAGGTAAAGTTTCTTTTCTTCAGCGGTCTTTTATCTAAGATAGTAGCTGAAAAACATCCGACAAATCCAATTCTGCAGCAATGGAATGCCAGTGGCACACGTTGCTTGAGATGGGACACATGAATAGCGTAATGTGGATCACACCCATATAGAGCTTTGAATGGTCGGAGACTCCAAAGACCGCCCGAGCTCGCTAGCTCTCTGTTAAAACTGCGCATGTGACGTCAGCCTCTTCAATGCTTCTCCAATTAGATCTTCGTATTAAGTCTTTACGTAATTAATTAATCCCAAATCTATTAGAAAATTGACGATGTGCTAAGGCATTTTTTGCCCGGCAAACTTGAATAATAATTGTGAAATGTGATTACTTTTTTTTTGCATGACGAACATGAACAAATTCCAATTTGCAAGTACTGAAATGTATCGTCATTTGCACAACGAACATAAAAAATCTTATTTTTCAAATTATGAAATATAGTCGTCTTGAACCCAAATCTTCTAGACAAATAAACGATGTGCTAGACAATTTTGTGCATGAATAAAATCAATTTGCAAATTGGGATTTGAAATCATCATTTCTTACTTAATCTTTAATCTGTTAGACAAATAAAGGTGCATGCACAAATCTGAGCATGCAGAGCATTTATCACACCTAACTTTGCAGTCATCCATTTAACCATAGCCACTCATTCACCTGGGAACATGCGGAGCAAACGCGCCCAAGCACCATTTGTCCGCTCTCTTTGAATGGTGTGCAACCAGCATGGAGTGATATGTAGTATTATAACAATATTAAGCCATAGGGAGTTAGTACACCCATTTAGTTAGTGAACTATGCACTGACCACCTCAAGTACATCTCTAAGCACTCGTTGCTCGCTTATTCTGTTCATCTGACCGAGGATGATAGGAAGAGCTCATGTCTCTTGAACAAGTCTTGTCAGAATGCAGTAATAAAGGCTATATCTTTGTCAGACACGGTGGACTTGGGAATATTGTGCAATTTCACCATATTGCCAAAGAAGGTAAAGCAACCTTAGCACCAATAAACATATGTTTCAATGGAAAGAAATGGGCATATTTCGTGAGACGGTCCACTACTATCAGAATGAAAGTATGGCCAGAGGAAGAAGGAAGACCCTCTACAAAATCCATGAAAATTTCTTGCCAAGAACCCTTGGGAATAGGCAAAGTTTGGAGCAAACATGGTAACTTACATTTTTCATGTTTTGCTTGTTGACATATTGTACACTAATCGGCAAACTTAGCTACTTCTCATTTGATCTAGACCAATTAAACAAATTGTGAATTCTTTGATAAGTATTGTACCCCAGAATGATCCCTTACTTATGATGCATGGAATGTTTGTAGTAATCTGATATGTGCAGCAACATTATCACCAATCCAGAATTTAGAGTCTTGCTTGATCAATCCATTGTGTAAGGAGAAACCTTTCTCATTAAGATTGTACAGACCTAGTTCTTGAAGCAAATACTGTGCAAATGGTTCAACGACTGGTTGCACACAAGAAATAGCCTAAAACTTTGTCACATTTCCCTCTCTTGATAGATCATCAACAACTTAGTTATTCACTCCTCTTTTATAATGGGACTGATATTCTAATCCAATCAATTAATTCAACATTGCCTTCTTTTGTAATTCAGAAAAGAGAGACTAATCATCTCAATGACAGAGACTTCTGTGATTTTTCTTGATAGCAAAAGGGCCTTTGACCAAATAAGTTCTCAATTTACCAAAAGCCATTATGATTGCCATGCACTCTATTTCATAAATGAAGATATTTTAATTACTACTCCCAATTATTTCCTATAGTAAGCAATAATATGACCTTCTTGAGACAACACAGCTCCCACTCCAAAAGCACAATCATCGATTTTAATGGTGAAGGGCATGGAAAATCAAGAAGTGGTAGGACAGGTGTAACATAACCTTCTTGAGAGTATCAAATGCTTGTTGTGGTTGTTCAATCCATGAGAATGACACATTATTTTGCAACAATGGTGTCAATGGTTTGGCCAGAATACCATATCCATGAAGAATTTTTCTATGACATCCCGTAAGGCCCAATAAACCCGTGAGTTTATAGACATTGTTGGGACCAAGCCATTATTGCATGGACTTTGTCTTGCCAGGGTCCATGAACACTCTAGATGCAGAATAATATGAAGATATTCTAGCTGAGGAGTAGAAAATTTACACTAGGACAATTCAAAAAAAAAGTTATTTTTCATGCAGAACAATCAACACACTCTTCAAACGATCCCCGTTCTATGAAAAATATTTTCTATAGACTAAAATATCATCAAATGGCATTATATAGACTAAAACACTAAAACAAATTTCCACATATATTTGCTAAAGAATGAATTCAATAAACATTGGAAGGTTGGTGGAGCATTTGTTAAACCAAATGGCATTACTTTAAATTGGAAGTGTCCATGGTGTGTTTGAAGGCAGTTTAATGTTCATCGGCTTCAACCATTCTAATCTAGTGATATCCACTCCTGATATCTAGCTTAGAGAAAACAGTTTATCCAACTAATTCATCTAACAATTCCTCAACTACAGGAATTGGAAATTTGTTCTTAATAGTTATCAAGTTCAATCTCCTATAGTCTACACAAAATCTCCAAGTATTATATTTCTTTTTCACGAGTAAAACATAGGAATCAAAAGCGTTGAGACTAGTACTAAATATACTAGCCTTTTAATCATAACAACAAATTGCTTTTATATTTTAAGGAGAATAGTCATAGAGCCTTGCATCAATTGGAGCAACCCTGGTGGTAAGGTAATGGAATGAGCAAAACTTATGCGAGTTGGTAAAGAGTTGGCTCCGAAAATATTCGTGGAATTGACTGAGCAATGATTGTATTTCTACAGTTACAACAATGAATGTTCATTGGTGTTAGTGTCTAACAACATAGTTTCCAAAAGTTCTTTGCCCACATGCCATTTTGTGGATTTGTTCAACAATGCCTTCTTGTAACTTTTGAGGTTCGTGGTAGTACTTCTTGAATTCTTACCATTTGTCCATGAATTGTCAAATATATCCAATTATTTCCTGAACTTAGAGGATCAATCTTCCAAAAACTCCATCATATTCACCCCAGCTCCAACACATTCATATCATAAGAAAATGTGTGGCCCTCCATCAACCAGGTGGAATTTTGCAGTATGTTAGAGCGCTTCATGATGGCTCCATTAGAAACTTTAACATTGATAGGAGTCCTTTGAGTTGGTGTCAAGGAAAGTCTGCGCACCATGTCTGGATTTGGGAAACTATGAGCCAATCAAGAGCAATAAAACTTGGTGTCAAACAAGAGTTCTCAATTGAATGCATATTGAATTTTTAGAACTTGTTAATGCATGAATGGACAACAAAAATTTGTCTGTCATCTAAGCTCCTTCTAGTTCCACTACTGCTTCAGACTGTTCTTCAATATAAATGTACTATATGTAACACTCTCCATAACTTTCAATTGTGCAGTAGCTTGACATTGGTGAGTTTTGCACATTTATCCCCACACTTGATAATAAGCCATTGGCTCTCTTGCATTATTTTAGATACCGAGCCTTTCTCAAGTCACCTGCCCCATATGTGTCTTTGTAATCAACTTTTTGAGATTAATTAACTCACAAATAAGTTTATTTGATAGTTGCCCTTTGGTTCTGTCCAGCACACTTTGTTGGATTAGACAATATGTTGCTTCATGAGAATTAGTGGATGGTTACTGTGTTACAACATATTCATCCCTCAAACCAACAATAAACTTGTTAACAATCATAAGCACACTCATTGAAGGACCATAAAGCTCGATCTGTAAACCAGTTGATCGAACTTCTGCATGTACTTAGCCACTGTATTTATTTTCTTTCGTAACTTTAATTCTCTAAGATTCTCGCGTTGAACATTTACACCACATTACAACATAAATGCAGCTTCATATTTATCCTAATCAAGCCATCCCTATATTTGCTTGTATGCTTGATACCATTGTGATGCATTAAGCATTATCTATTCATATATAATGTTGCAACAGCCACCCGAAATCCATATGGGACTTGATACATCTCAAATTAGCTATTACTTGTGAATATCCAGACTCTATGTCCTTTTTCATAGAGGGGGAGGTATGAGGTAACATGTCTTTTCTATTGTAAAAATGAATCTATAACACATCTTCTTTTGAGTGCCCTTGGCTCGGTACATCTGCACTTTGAGTGTCAACTGTCAGTTTTTTCAGTTGACAATGTGGTGTCTGTGTGGATGGGATCACAATAAGAAAAGAATAAAAATATTATCCGTTGGGTTTGCTGAGGTACTATGGAGCATTTGGAAAACGAGAAACGTTGTTTGTTTTCAAGGCAAATGGTGTGGTGAACCATATGCAGTTATCTTCAAAATATGCTACTGGATGCAGTGGTGGAGCATTTTATGTTGAAACAGGACCAAGGGACAAGCTCATCTATCCGCTAGGCTGCTGGAGAAGGCGGTGATGAAGGTCTTTAGCACAAAGAGAAGCTGGGTGACATGGATTCCAAGACTGACAATGTAAGGAGAAAAGAGGAGAGGTTACGAAAAAGATTGAAGATAGAATGAAAGGAAGAGTTGAATGCTAGAAAATAAAGTGTGAAATGGTGTAGTGCGGTGTAAGAAAAGATCTATGTGAGAGGAGAAAGGCCATGTGTCTTACTGGCTAGCACATGGGTTGCTGAGCTAGCTGGGCAGGATTCGAGCCTCACCTCCTGCTCTAGTTCCTCCTAGGATCAGCTCATTTTTTTATTTTATTTTTTATGTGAGAGAGAGCTAAATAGGGGATGCATCTCTTTGCTTTAGAAAAAATGAAAAATCTGACCGTCTCCATTGAAAAAACAGTCAACACTAAATAGATCACTACTCAGCTGAAGAGGAGGTGACGTGTGACGAGGACGTCCGCGCCGTGAAGAGGGTGCTCATCTCCGATACCGCCGGGAACGACATGCCAACGAACTCGTCGAACGCCTCACTGTACTCAAACAGCGATATGCTGTTGCGGAGATCGTTCGGCGATATCTCCGGCGTCGGCGCGGCGCCTTCCAGGATCTGCACCACCTGCCTCATGCTCGGCCGTCGCGATGGATCGGGGTGCGAGCAGAGCAGCCCGAGCTTGAGGACCAGCTCGAGGTCGTCCTCGTCGACGCACTCGCCGATCCTCGGATCCCTCGCCTCCGTGATCCTCCCGGCCTTCCAGTGCTCGAGGACCAGCTCCACGAGCCCCGGCGGCGACTCGTCAGTGTCCGATCGGTGAAAGACCACGGGCCTCCGGCCGCACGCCACCTCGAGCAGGAAGGCTCCAAAAGCGAAGACGTCGGAGCTCGTCGTGGCCTTGCCGGTCTTGCTCATCTCCGGCGCAATGTACCCGAGGGTCCCGACGACGCGCGTCGTCTGCGATTCGCTGCCGTGGTCGTGGAGCCGCGCGAGGCCGAAGTCGCTGAGCTTGCCGTTCATGTCGGCGTCAAGGAGCACGTTGCCAGCCTTGATGTCCCGGTGCACCACCACTTGCTCCCACCCCTCGTGCAGGTACAGCAGCCCGGCCGCGACATCCCGGAGAATCCTGCCGCGTCGCTCCCAGCTCAGCCCCGCTGCCGGACAGTCGACGCCGCCGTACAGGTGCTGGTCCAGGCTGCCGTTGGGCATGTAGTCGTAGACGAGCACCAGCTCGCCGCGCCGCCGGCAGTAACCGAGGAGCTGCACCAGGTTTCGGTGGCGAAGCTGGCTCATGCTCGCGATCTCTGACACGAACTCCCGCAGCCCCTGCCGCGACCCATGGGACATCACCTTGACGGCGATCTCGGCGCCGGACCTCGGGAGCACGCCGCGGTACACGCAGCCGAAGCCGCCGGCGCCGATGACATCTCGGAAGCCGTTGGTGGCGCCGTGAAGCTCCCTGTAGCTGATCCTGTGTGGCCCGTATACCCTCTCCCAATCTTCTTCCTCCTCGGCGAAATGCCGCCGGCACCGGCGCCGCCGCGCATATAGCGCCCCAACGGCCGCCGACGCCAGGAGCAGGACCATGACAGCCAGGACGAGAAGCGTCACGGGGACCAGCAGCGGCGGCAGAGTCTTGCTGTTGGACAATGAACCGGACGGCGGCGGGAGGCGCGGGAGCTTCGAGAGGTCGAGGTCCTGGGCGCGGCCGCCGCCTAGGCGGAAGCTCCAGCCGAGGACGTAGTGCGAGCTTGCGGCGGCGCCGTTCGAGGCCGAGAAGCCGACATAGGTGTCGTTGGCCAGGACGGACGACGAGAGGTTGACGTCGCACGACACGAGTGGGATGGCCGGCCTTGGCGCGCCCGCGGGCGACACGGTCACATCGAGGCGCGCGCTGGCGCCGTCGTACTCGATCCACACCTGAATCGGATCGCCACCGGTCAGCCTGATGTTCTCGAACCTCTTCCCGCTGCCACCCACGCCGACGTCGTCCTGCCAGTGCCCGGCCGGAGTCACTTTCGCGGAGCGGAGGCTGTTGACGTCGACGCCGACGTGGTTGTCGTCCTTATCAGCGAACTCCGCGTCCATGGCCGTGTCGAGCTCGACGGCGACGATGAGGCTCGTACCTTTGCCCAGGCTGTCCGATGTGTTAAACAACCCGAGGTACTTACCGGCGACGGCGCCCGGGACGGCGACGGACGGCGCAAGCGCGAAGACGAGGCCGTGGCCGTGCGCGTCCGGGTACTGTGGCACGATGGCTAGCACGAAGGTGGTGGAGAAGGAGAGCGGCGCGCCGGTGGAAGCGTCGCGGAAGCGGAGGGGGGACGGGTGGAAGCCGTGGCCGAACGCCTCCTTGGTGTCGTTGGTGAGCCGCAGGAGGCCGCCGGAGCCGGCCGAGGGGGCGACTGGGCGAGGACGGCGGCAGCGCCGGTCGTCTCCACGCTGCCGTTGGCGAAGCCGGCGTACACGAACTCGTCGGCGCCCGCAGCGACATCCGGAGCGAAGAGGAGGAACGAGATCAACCCGACCAGCTCGATTGGCCGCCGCGGAAGCATGGCGACGATCGACGGATCGACACGGGAACGGAATGGGGACGAGTAAGTGTGCGTGACTAAACAAGGCGAGCTCCATCGCAGTGGGCTAGGGTGGGGAAGTAGTCTTGACGGGAAGTGGACGGCATTGGAGGGGGAGCCCAGGTCGAGGTTGCTTCCCTCCGCTGAGCTAGCCGACAAGGACGTACGGATGAGACCTGCCGGAGCCCCAGGTCGAGGTTGCCTCCCTCCGCTGAGCTAGCTGACAAGGACGTACGGATGAAACCTGCCGGAGCCCGGAGGTGCTGGAAACGAACGAACCACAGAATTGGTTTTGAGACCTGGCGTCAGTTTCGAGGTTGACCCTGGTCTTTTTTAATTGGTCTCTCATGGAATTTTGTCGACCCTGGTGTTTTGCCCCGTGATAGCTCAAGTGATCTTGATATTTTAAAAAATTGAAAATAGTTTTTTAAAGTTTTAAAAACTATAAATAAAATTACATGCGTACACATGTTATCTACATATCTGCAAAGTTTTGCTAGATAATATGTCCTATTATAGGCTACACAAAAATTACAAAATTCTGTCTCTAAAAAGCCAAAAAAAAAAACTCGCTTTCTTCCAACATTTGTATTTGTTTGTGCAGGCGACATTGAAAATATATTTGAATACAAATTTGTCCGTATACACTAGACATGTATATATACTTGAATGTTTGAAAGAGCCAAAGTTATGTGGCAAGAATGCCGCCGCTAGATTAACTGTAGGCTTGCGTGCAACGGCCGCAGGCCGTTACTGATCCTGCTCTCTAGACCCGACGGCCCAAAGAAGCGAGGCCACCGCGACCTCGGCACAACCACCGCTGGTCCCTTCAACCGATGCAATCTCCACAAGCAATACCCTCAAGAGGGAATACAACGCACAAGCATCGTCATCACTCGATCCCGAGGGGATCTGAGGTTTGATGCATGTAAAATGCATACATGAACTTTGCACTATAACACTTGTTTTACATTCATATTTGCATCATATAAGGGGTATATTACTGTTATTTAATGATTTTTGGTAATTAATAATGATTTCCCCTTTTTATGGAATTAATCCTGCGCAGGCAGAAAACTCCTATTTCTTTCTTTATTTGTTTCAGAACCTTAACGGCGTCATAATAAGCTATAAATTTACGGGGATCATTATTTTGGAAGGAGGAAGACATAGGAGTGAAAGAAGCAAGCGAACGGAGGCCGGAGGGGCAAAAGGGGGTGCCCCACGCGGCCTGGTACTGTAGCAGTGTGGGCCCACCTATTTTGGCCCTCGTGGCCCCGTTTGCGTCGATCCTTCGCCCTGAAGCATCCTCATGACCTAAAAACGCATATATAAAGAGCCCCCCGACGTTTTTCGAAGGGAGATCCGCCACACGAGAGAAACAAGAAACAGAGACCAGGAGGCTGCAGATTGGAGGGGGGAAACTCCGGCGGAGCCCTTTCGGAGAGGTCTCCTTCTTCTCCATCGACATCTCCACCGTCTCCATGATGAAGAGGGAGTAGTCCACCTCTGGACTATGGGTTTGTGGCAGTAGCATATGTATCTCTCTCTCTCTCTCTCTCTCTCTCTCTCTCTCTCTCTTGAGCTTCACTAATTAGCACCGTATGAGCTGCTGAACATGATTACGGTCACCATTGTATTACCATTGTGGTGGATCTTTTTATGAGTTAATATATGTTGAGATTACAATGTTTATTTCAGTTATGAAAGTAGATGCATATTATGTACCCCGTTCTTGTATCCTTGTTTTGATCAAGCATGTTTATGAGAGCGTGTGTGGGGGAACGTGTGCATTAATTGGAGTAACGGGGGTGGTGATGTGATAAGTTGACAACTTAAATATCATGATCCATTGGGTGTTTACCTTACTTTGTTTCCTCACTAGGGATAAACCAAAATACCATGTTGCAAGGTTGAGGAGTGACTAGCCTCTACCTATGACTAGATCCATCATGTGCTTATTTTTCACTTCATGTCATTAATCTTAAAGCTATACTCTGAGTCATCTTAATTATTGAGGTGTATGATTTATTTCGCATCTTGGTGGAGTATAAGTGAGACTAATAATCAAAAGGTCTCTATGTTAGGACGTGATGCCCATATAATTAGTAACATGTCATTAAACTTGTTTGCAATCTCATATGTTAATCCTATGTCTACTCATTTGCCACACTATATTAAAGAGAGAGTGCATGTGTGAAACCCTGAACCCCGGTCCATTTTTAATCATAAGAAACACCTTTCCAACCACTTTTAAGCATCTTTTACATTCAGCCATTTGAAAATCAGAAAATACAAATACACTTTTACTTCTTGCATACACATATAAAAACCCCGAAAATATCATCCATCATCCTTGCATTATTACTTACCACCATTGCCGGCTAAGCTGTAATGCCTCAGCATGTGTGTCCGTTTTGGTGATGTTGTGAACCTACTCTGTTTTATTAATTTAAAGCAGGGCTTTAAGCCTTTTCTCTAAAAAAAACTTACCACCATTGCATATTTATTTACTGTTTGCATCCATTATTATCTTAATATCATTCTCACACCTGTGCTTGACAACCACTTGGTGAGGTTGAGGGCACAAAGCAATCTACTTTGTTTGCAGGAAATCTAGAGAAGGACAAGGAGATAAAATCCACACTACTGATTCCCCGAGAGTTCGATATTAAACCCTCGAGTCACCCTCGTGGGGAAAAGACTTCCACTTCTACATATTCTGCACTTGGAGGTTCAACCTAACCCATATATTATCTTCCTTTCAGGGTATCAAGAGTATTTGTTGGCGTAGTTGAGGGAGAAGAACACCGTCACCCTACGTCATCAAGTCATTTTCTAGCGCCGTTGCCGGGGAATCATAGCTGGAAGGTTTTATCTAAGGATATCACAACAAAGTCAACTTCATCACCAACTTATGCTAACACCTAAGCTTGGGGAGGTTGCACCTACGTGAGCATCATCTTGTCCATCTTTACCTTCAAGCATTTTATTTTGTTTTGTTTTGTCTTGCATATCATTTTTAGATTTTGGTTTGCATATTTTATTTTCAGTTTTGCATTTTGTTTTGCATTAGTTAATTCGGTTGCATTGTTTAGTCTCATTTTATTTTAGTTTTGCATAAAAAATTAAAAACACATAAAAACTTGCTGATAATCAAGCCACTTTATTGAGTATGTCTGCTGGAAAACCATAAGCACCACCTGTGGTTGGATTGAATTCTATTAATATTGATGAAAATATTCCTCTTACTTTGTAAGAAACTCTGAATGAATTGCTAAATTACCCTGAATATTTGTTGCCTTTTATGTCTCATCTTATGGCTTCAAAAGAAGAAGTTAGTAAAACTGAACATGATGAAAGAAAAGTTGAAGAAGTTAAGATGCTTAGTGAAGTTAAAGATCCCTTGCTTGATTTATAGAATTGTAGCTTGCATGAATTAATATCTATCTTACAAAAAATTGCAAGTGATCCTTCTATTGATGTTAACCAATCTGGTTTTGGTTCCTACATTGCTAATCATGTCTTGAAAGAAAAAATTGCTAGATACAATCAAGAAGCTATGATACCACCTAAGCTTGGGGATGTATGGATCCCCAAGGTGCTAGTAACTATTGGAAAAGAGACACACCATGCCATACTTGATCTAGGATCTAGTGTCTCCGTTTTATCTAAGAAATATATGAAGTACTTGAATTAAAGAATCTTGAAAAATGCTCTATTGAACTTGCACTTGCTGATAATACCATTAAACATGCTCTAGGTAAAGTAAGTGATGTTATGGTAGAGTTACATATGAC